>QANZ01037301.1:0-5000 GCA_003254925.1 Chamaecrista fasciculata | reverse complement strand
CTCTCTTCGCCCCCCGCCCCGAAACTGACCCACAGCACAGCGCCCATTCGCTTCGCGCGCGGGAAGGCAACGAAGTTCAGTTCATGAGACCGCGGCGGAGTGGAGCAGCCGCGACACGAAGTTCCTTACCTTAGCTGGATCTCGCTGGTGCCACCTAAACGGTAGGTAGGCGACGGATGTGTGACGTTTGGAGTTGTCGTTCGTGCACCTGTCCCCAATGGAAGAATGAGTGATCCGTTCCCCTGCAGATCATGGCCTTACCACTCGGTCCCCGATGGCCAGCGGGGGATTCGGTATAGCAGCTTACGCTCGTTTGCGCTGCGCGTTCCCGCTGGACTGGACACGTGTTAGCTGTAGGAAGTATGGTTCCGAAAGTGACTTCGGTTCGCCAGTTCAGGCTCAACTCCTCGCTTTACGTTAGCGGACCTACAGGTCGGGCCGGGGCTCTGCGCTCTTTCTTTCTGTGTGGGACGATGCCGGGGAGAGAAGGGAATGCGTCGAGGCGGCGAACAACAACAACACAACTACATTTTTTTTTGCTTTTCCCTCCATCCATGAGATGAGCCCAGTGCATTGGACCGATGGATAAGAGAACTGAGCTGGCCTAAACTTGGGCGCTCTACGTACGATGTAGACTCCAAAAATCAGATACATATCGATTTCTTTCGAATAGATAGTTGTCTTATCAATAGATAGAAATAGGAGATTTCCCCTTATTATTGATGGATTCCCTCTCTATCATTCCTACTCTTTCGATCTATCAGAACGGATCAGGCTATCTATCAATCGATTTGAAAATAGCACGTGAAGTTCATCTCGCTTTTCGTTCATTTCCGCCACGCCAACATAGCCACCATAATAAGAAGCAGGCGAAGCAGCTAGAAGCTAGAGCTTCTAGCCCTTGAATTCTTATTCACGAATGAATTGGGAAAGCCAACAGAAAGATTCGATTCTGACTTCGTAGAGCCGGTGCTGCTGTTGCCTGCGCGTAGGGTGTCCCCCACTCCCGTCCCGGGGCGCTAAGGGGCTTTTGTTTTTGGAACAGACGGCAATGTTTTGCTGACGCCTTGAATCAAGCTTTTGTTGCGACATGCTATGTTTTCTCCCCCATTGCTAGTAGGTGGATGGGTCGCACGCCCGGCACACATGTTTTGGCCTTGTGTGTCCATAACTAAAAATAGGTGACCTAACGGCCGCCGCCCGACTAAACATACCAATAGTCACCAGATTCATATGGGCTACTGAGGAGTAAGCAATGATCTTCTTAAGATCGATCTGTCTTGAAGTGGTCAAGGAAGTATATATTATAGCAATCGCGCTTGGAGTATAAATGAAAGGAGTGGAACAAAGTGTCGCTTCGGGAAACATGGGTATTGAAAATCTTAAAAACCCGTGGGTTCCCAATTTTGAAGGAATTCCTGCCAAGATGACGGATCCTGCCGTAGGTGCCTCTACATGAGCTTCGGGTAACCAAATATGAACTGGTACCATAGGCACTTTGACGGCGAAAGAGGCGAAAGAAGCAATCCATAGAAAGATTTGGCGCCGCTCACTAAATTCTGTGGTTAATGATATTTGTAAATCGGTGGTCCCTGTTTGGAGAAGAATCAACAGAATAGCTAATAGCATAAAAACAGATCCAAGTAAAGTATAAAGGAAAAACTGATATGCTGCCTTGATCTTTCTTTGTCTCGAACCCCATACCCCTATAATAATGGTAGAGTAAGGGGTGGCCCCAAAGCGGAATTGACCGGTGGTGGTTGGTCGAAGCTCCAGTAGGTAGCCACTCCCTTCTCAGGGAACCGTACGTGAGACTTCCGCATCATACGGCTCCGTCCCGAGCTTCCGTCGTCGGCCCTTGTCATTAGACCACTATCTATGCATGTATTTTCAGCCTGGACTCTCGAATCTTTTGCTTCTCGGGTGGTGGCGAACAATGCAGCTTGCGTTGCGGGAGATGCCCGCCCGTAGGGCCCGGCCCGCTTCTCGCCCGAAAGAACCGCTCACTAGCTAGCCGGACTAGTGGGGGGCCCTATCTGGAGACATACTGAAAACCATGCCTTTCGAACCTCTCCTTACCAGTCGAGCGTCTTCCAAATAAAAAAATGGGGAAGAAAGATGGAGTGCGGCCTGTAGAGCACATGTAACGCACAGTCGGGTTGCTCACGCAGCGGATCTCTCTCTATATATATATAGATACAGATATATAGAGAGAGATGTGAAAGTAATAGCCTTATGTTATGGCCGCCCCCCGACTTACGGCTTTACGCTACTACTACTGTGATGTGAGCGGTTCCAATTGGTTTTTGTTTCCCAATTATCCTGTTGTATGCAGCACTTGTACGAAGGTGCATGCATAAAGGTTTGGAACTCTTTTCTTATCTGAATCTTAAAGAAAGGACCCTACCCTATTCTCGAACCCTCTACCGAGCTTAACCCTGCCCGCATTTCCGTTTGAAGGGGGCCAAAGAAATGTCTCCACCTGCTGCCAACAGTCTTTCTTCGGAATTCTACTGAACGGGTCGATCCTCCCCTCCCGTTTGTTTTAGCAACTTATCCGTTGGTCTCCTCACCAAGAGCTCCCCGGCGACGACAGAGGAACCAACCCGCCTGCTGTGGCGGGGCGGCTTTTTTGTTTCACAATAAGACCTGGACGATTATCCCTACCCTCGGTAGCTTACGAGTTTACGTCCATCCCAGGTTGGGTACAGTTTCCTTTCGATTTATCCCTTGTAGCCGTTACCCGAATTCGCGCAAGTGTGTCCACACCCCCCAAACTGACTTGACGAGGAATCCATTCTCGCGAACAAACACAACCCCTACACACACCTAGGAGCACCCCTTCCTGCATATCCATACAAGACCCGAGTAGGCGGGTCGAGGTCCTACGAGGTACCCACTAATCGGAGTACCCTCCCAAAAGGAAAAAGATGTGTCTGTCAGGTTCGGTTCGTCTTAGTTGGGTTGGGCGGGTTCGACCAGAAATGCTATGCTTACGCACAAGACTACCCCTCTTCCCGAAAGCTTCGCGGGGACTACTTTACGACGACGGACGACCGCCCGTAGGGGGTTTACTGCACAAGGCCCCTGCAGAGGAAAAGCTTTATCCCAGCGAATATAAGATGCTCAGCTCCGCACAACATAGGGATTAGCACGCTTTCGGGAAGAACATAGAATAGTAGAAGATCCAGCATGCGGAACACGGCGATCATTAGAAATTCACGAATTAGAGATGCTGTAATATACTCTTTCCCATAACTTCTCATACCAGACCAACCCACTAAAATGCAAATAGGGATCAGAAATGTGGTCAATATCACGAAGAATAAAGAGATACCGTCTATACCCAAATATAAATTTATGTTTTCATAAGGAAGCCATCGAAGGCTTTCCACAAATTGAGATTTGGCCGTAGAAGGATCGAATTGTATCCGAGGAACAGGGGAATACAAAAAAGTAATAAGAGAGGCACACAGACCAATCAATCGTATCGGTCGTATTCTTGAATTTGGAATGAAAAGAGGAATAATGCTTCCTAGCACGGGACACAGAATAGGACCACTTAGATCAGAATAGCATTCACAGAAATGTTCTAACATAGAGTATAATCGAACATTGAAGAGATTAGTTGACAACAGTAAAAAAAAAAGATGGGCGCCTAATTCCAATACAATAGGGGTCTCTCAGTGCAAGCAAGTCAGCTGAACACCGTGATTGATGAGTGGGTAGGTGGGTTAGGTGCACCTCTCGTCCAGTGGGAAGTATTGAGGCTAGTCTCCTCCCCCCCTTTTTATACTTTTCCTCTCTCCTTTTGTTTGTGCTTCTACCCGGGCTTTTCATTTTTATAGATTTCTAGAGACCCGAGGAAATTTTTCTAATAATTTATGTAGCCCGGCATACGAAAAAAAAAATCCAGGATGACGGCTTTCATTCAAAAGACGAGTAAGGGACGGGGAGGGGGAGGCTCCCGAAACCAAACGAGACTAGACTAGAAGGAACATAGGAATTAGCACCATTCCTATGAGTGCTTTTGTCTCGAAAAGCCAACCGGGCAGGCAGCCCTCTCTCTCTATCTCGGTCTCGGTTTAGCATCATATATCGATCTGGAGAAAATTTGGATTGGTTGTAATGCGGATTAAGGAGCTGCTCCTCCATGCTGTGGCTGTGGAGGTGGGGGCTGTCGCCGCCTGATAGAGGCAGAAGCCGGGGCCACCGGAGCTATCTGCGTCGAGTGTGTCGATTGAAAAAGGAGGGGAGACAACTCAAATGCCAGCGAAAAAATCGAAAGAGTCGTGCCGTTCAAAATGAAATTTTTCTAAGATTCATTGGCATGCTCTGCTCCCAAAATGCAGAGAGACTTTCGAGGGCAGATCCGGGTTGGTTGGTCCGGAAAGTCATGGGAGAGGCGGGCTAAGTGAAAAAAAAATAATATACTGGTGCTACTATAGAATCTTATGAATCACGCACGGCACACTTTCTATATCTCCTCCGTCTACAAGGTGAACAGCTTACAGCACAGCGTGTTCGCCACCACACCGGCTGGCTAGTGCATTGGCCTTACCGTAATAGGGCCGAGAAGTATGACCCTTCGATTATAACGCCCCATATCTCGTGACACGCGGAGCATGGCATTTCCTTTTAGAAAGTCCGTAGAACTTCTAACCAAAAGATTCATTCTTTTCTTTATTTTATGAATCAAGTACCATTCAAAGAGTGCATTGCCTCTTTGAGTGAAGAAGAGAAGGGCTTTGTATAGACACCCTTGAGCCATGTTCGTCGCCCTAGGCTCACCATTATTTCATTTCATTCGATTTATTGGTTCTAGTTCCAAAGAACATATACATGGAGCTGTGTCGACTTACGTACGTCTCGTTGACCAAACGATCAGGTATACCACGCCACGTATCATCCCCTCTTTCTATAGAGGAGAGATAAAGAAAAAGAAAAGATATAGCGATCGTGCCGTAAGACCTTGTTCGTTTCTACTTGACGTTATTTTC
>QANZ01037293.1:0-17998 GCA_003254925.1 Chamaecrista fasciculata | reverse complement strand
TATATATATTCTTTCCCTAAATTATCTATCTAACAATAAATGGATTACTATAAAAATATTGTCTTTCTATAGTTATGAAATAAGTTTCCTTTCTATACTTCATAAAAAATTCTTTGCTTACTTTCTTGAATCATTAACAAACTGCAAATAATTGATATTGATTTAATGACTAATTTTTTTTGGCAAATATTTCATCCAAAGCTTACTTGTTGCGGCTTTGCCTAGGAGATCTAGAGGACCATAATTATGGTTGGTCACATTAGGAAGCTTATGTCTCAAACTTGCATTCGAGTTTGATTTGATCTAATTTGTTGATGATTCTAATTGGACATAAAAATAACTCGTTAAGAGTAACATATAGCTCCGAAATTGTCGCATTTAGATTTGAAATAAGAGAAACATGACCAACTTTACTTGTTTGATTGTGAAACGAGTAGTCCAATTTGACCTCATTATATTCAAATTGGATAGAGAATGTATTCGCTAAAAGTAACATGCAATTATTGACTTGTCACATTCAAACTTGAAACAAGAGAGATATAAATACATTCAATAGTTTGAGATCAAAATGAAACTCAATCAAAATATTTAGGACCAATATAAAAATTTTGAAAATTTTAGAATCAAAATAAACTTAAAAACATACATTTAGGATCAATTTGAGTATTATATTGGATCTTTAAAAAATAATCATGTTTCAATGCTTAACATTTTTTCAGCCAATAACTAATATAGAAGCTTCACCGAGGAGTTTAATTTTTTTAATAAATGTTAGAAAATTCAGTATCTGCCACATCTTTTATTCTTTTTTTTTTGGCCAATTTCTGTTATTTTATATCTTAAAACTATCTGTTTATATAATAAATTAGAGTTTATACACCGATTTAATTTCAAGCTCTCGTGTTTAATTTGGTTCCAAATTATGTTATTAAGTAGATCATCTTCTGTGCATAGTTTATACATCTCATTAATGTTGTTAATAAATTCACAACTCATAATTAATCACTTTTAACATAAATTACTATTAAAAATATTTTTGGAACAAATTACCGAGACACCAAAATTTTCTCTTTCACAATAGGTTCTCCCAAAGTGCATTTGCGAAGAAGGCACTTGACTTAACTAGAAGCCAGTGTCAAAAGTTTGTTCAAATTTTATTGAAGATATTTTTATTACAAGATTTTTATCTTTATTATTTCCAGACCTCCAACTTAACAAAAATTAATTATTATTTGACCATCAAAAAAATAATAAAGAATAAATTAACAATTCAATTTTTAAAGACTATTAAGTTAACAATTTGGTCCTTGAAAAATTAATTTAAAATTATATTATTTAATTCTTATAGGACTGACAAAATATAACTTTTTATAAGCATAGCTATATAACTACAATAAACCACAAACATCATCATCATCATCATGCACCTACGGACCTACCCTTCTGAGTTCTGTCTATCACAATCTGATTCTCACTAGCTGCCTTTTCATTCATAGTTAATTAACAAGAATTCAATTTAGTATTTTTTTAAGTACTTGTTCAGTTGTTTATTATTCAAGATTTTAAGTGGATCCTAGTATAAATGCATTTCAGTTTAGAGAAAAGCTATAGGTCCCACTGACATATTTTCTCTCTAATTTGTAGTACAAAGAGGATCCAGGTCCAATTTTTAATAGGACCAATTCAGAATTCTATTGATTAAGTTATTAATTNTTTTTTTTTTGATAAGCAAAAAAAAGTTTAGGTGAGTTGGGCCCTGGGGCTCACCAAGACCAGGGCAGGCCTCAAGGCTCAGCAGCGGGATTCGAACTCACGACCTTGTGAGTTATGAATTGACTCCTTACCAACTGGGCCAACCTTTATTGGCAACAGGGTCAGGTCCAATTTTTAATAGGACCAATTCAGATTTCTATTGATTGAGTTATTAATTCATTAATTGAGTACTTATTAAGAAATTAATTTCATTAGTTAAGTAAATAAATAATATTCATATAAATTTTAAAAAGAGAAAAATTATTATTTGATCTCTGAATTTATACTGAGTCAACGAATCAGTTTCTAAATAATCAAAATACACGATTTGGTCCCAGAAATACTTCGGCACCCTGTAATTTGGCCATATTCTACTTTGGTACCATGTGGTTTAAAAATTGACATTTTGGTATCCTGTGATATTCTCCGTCAATGTTTTGGTACCCTAAACTTTAATTCTGTTAGAAAACTAACGGAACTTGACACTTTTAGGACTATTTTATAATTTTAACTAACTTTGAGGGGATAAAAGGCAATTTTAATGTAGAAAACAAGATGGAATTACGGAAACAACCAAAAATATTTAAATATCATCAAAATAGTCCTTAAAAATACAAAATTCTAACAATATAATTTAGGTCAAAGGGTCATTTTGGTCCTAAATGTATGCCTTAATGTTCATTTTGGTCCATTATGTTTCAAAATGTTCAAATGGGTCCTAAATATTGGCAAAATGATTAATTTTGGTCATAAATGTTGGCAAAATTATTCATTTTGATCCTAAATATCAGTAAAATGATTCATTTTGGTCCCAAACTATTGAATTTGGTCATATTTCTCTCGTCTCTCATTTCAAGTTCAAAGCACTTGTTAAGAGGAACTCATAGCTTTGAATTAGTCGCATTCGAATTTGAAACGAGAAAGATATGATCAACTTTGCTTGTTTGACCATGAAACGAGATGTCGACTTTTAGGACCGATTTGACCTCGCTTGCTGACGGCCCCAACTGGATAAAGAAAGTACTCTTCGAGAACTATACATCGCTCTAAACTCGTCACGTTTGAACTTGAAACAAACCATATTAAATAGTTGGGACCAAAATGAAACATTTTTCAAACATTTAGGACCAATTTGAACATTTTGAAACATAATGGAC
This sequence comes from Chamaecrista fasciculata, assembly GCA_003254925.1. Lineage (NCBI taxonomy): Eukaryota > Viridiplantae > Streptophyta > Magnoliopsida > Fabales > Fabaceae > Chamaecrista > Chamaecrista fasciculata. Next base: position 15,089 of record QANZ01037293.1, on the reverse strand, counting down.
CAAAATAAAGATTAGGGCATACATTTAGTACTATTCATTTTTTTTTGTCTTTTGCTCTCTAAATCCTATAAATTCTACCTCTAACTGTATTGAAGATGAAATTATAGACAAAATGGTTTTCGTCTCTAATATTGTCATCTCAAGAATCAGAGATAGAGGTAGAATTTATGTTTAACATGAGCCGTGTTGTTTCCGTTTCTAATTTCCTTCTTCCTATTTTTTTTGTGAAATTATGGGTTTCCCTGCCTATCTGTATGACAGTCTAAAAGAAGACTAATCACATTCGGGTCTCAGGGACGAAACGATTAGACCCTCTCAACAATGTCAAGTTTAAGGTGACTCGTCTAACTACTACACCAAACACTTATTTTTTTATTAGAGGCGCAATATTTTATCTCTAATTTTATTTTGTACTTTTTAAATTTTATTTTGTACTTTTTAAAAAGGTAGCAACGGTTTATACTACTATACGTTATTGCCATTTTGTCCCTAATTAAAACGCACAATGATGAAATAAGCNTTTTTAAATATAACAATTAGGAAGTGATTTTAATCATAATATTTCTATAATAAAAAAAATAATATTTTAATACAAAATAAAGGTATTTAACGTGTTCCTAAATAGTTTGAACAAAATAGAATCCACCAATCCTTCTTACAAAATACACAATACTAAAGTTTCCTTAATATAGAATCCATCTCATTCTTTCTAACAAACTACATATTAAAACTAAAGTTTGTCCAAAATATTATCCACAAATCTTTAAGTTTGCCCCAAATTTTAATCTTCAAAAGATTAAATGAACAACAAATCCTAGTTTTAAGCTTATTGCTCCTCATGGTCATTGGTGCTTGGAAAGAAACATGGGAAATTTTAAATTGTCCCTATAAAAAAAATAAAACAATATATTAGTTAAAAAACAACATCAGCTTCAAGGAGAGAAATAAGTTGAAACAAAAAGCCCAACCGAACTCATCAGAACAGCCCCAATTTGAAATAATATAAGAGAGTAACAATTTGAAACAAGAAGTTGCTCGCCAATACAGAGCAAGGAAAATTTTATACTAATAAGTTGCCAACCCGGCTCACCAAGCTCACCTAACCCACCAACTTTCAATTTCTTTTTTTTCTTTTTCAGTTTTTATTTTTATTTTTTTTCCATTTTTTAAATCAAAAATATCAATAAAGCAACTCACAAATAATAGCTCCCAACACCACCGTTCATTTTTTCTCTGGACGGATAGTGGAATGACGGCCGTTGAGATTGGGGTTGGCCAATTGGGTGAAGAAATAAGAAGAAATTAGGGTTGGGACTTGAAAAAAGAAAAGAACTCTGAAAGACGAAAGTGAATTATGAAATCTGAAGTGAAAATGAGGAAGAAGCGAAGAGCTTGGAAGATATTTTAGGGTTATAATTTTTAATTTTACAATTTTATTTTATTTTTTAAAAAAAGGTAGGTTGGCTCACTAACTCACCAGCTCACTCGAGCTAGCCCACAACGAGCCGCGAATTAAGTGAGCCAACCCACTCGAGCTAAAATTTTTGGCGAGCCAAATTTTCTCAACCCGGCTCGCCAATTTTAGTGGGTTAAACGAGCCAGCCCACCGGGCCTGGCTCGTTTTGACGGCTCTAGCTTCAAGGAGAGCAATAAGTTGAAACAAAAAGCCCAACCCAACTCATCAGAACAGCCCCAATTTGAAATAATATAAGTAATAATTTGAAACAAGAAGTTGCTCGCCAATACAGAGCAAGGAAAATTTTATACTAATAAGTTGAAACAAAAAGCAAGAACCAATACGGAGGCCAAATATAGAAAGTCCATAGGGTATTTAAATGCAATAACAATACACATCAGTCATCAACTTACATACAGAAAACAAAATAGTATTGGTCCCAAAATGAGCAGATTATCTCAACAAGAGCAGCCAAGCTGACACCACAAGCAACCCAACAAAATAGAATTCGTCCCAAAAGCTCCTCCAAGTACTGCATAAACCAAAATATAATATATATCTATACTATATTATATGTGTGAAGGTGCTTTTGGTTGGTCAAAATTACTGAATTTAAAAATTTAAAAGAAAAAGAAATCACCCACTTTCCTCTAATCCACGTTCTCTCACCCCAAACAAGTTACTTTTGATTTTCATTAATATTTTAAACTCCATAAAAAGGGTAAATTACACTTTGGTACCCTATGGTTTGGTCATATTTCACTTTAGTACCCAATGATTTAAAAAGTGACACTTTGGTACCATGTGATATTCTCTATTAACAAATTATTTTTAAATAATTTCATATTTTACATACATATTTGCGTGCTCTAAAGCCTCTATTATATATATATATATATATATGTGAAGTCCTAAAAAACCATTAAATTCACAAGTTGTATGCACCTTAAATGCAATTGTATTTTTTACAAGCCTAAGGCCTAATACGAGAATGTAAGAGTTTTCAAAATAAGCATTTGACCATATTTTTAAGTACTTGTTCACTACTCGAGTTTTTTATAGGACCAATTCAGCTATTGAGGATTCCGCTCGTTGAGTTATTGATTCATTAAGTGAGTACTTATTAAGAAATTAAATTGATTGGTTAAATAAATAAAATAAAATTTATAGCATTAAGTATTCACACCACTGAAGCAACTGAATCATCAAGTTTTTAAAAAAGTTAAACAAGTTAATTGACCTAGAATCATCAATTATTTACACCACAGTTACTCTTTTTTTTTTTTGGGCCAAATACACCATAGTTACTCACTTACTTGTGAAGTTGAAACGTACAGATGTTACAAAATTCAAAAAAGAGAAAGACCTCATCTTTTTTTGATGACATGGATTACAATGCCTATCTTAAGAAGCTGGAAAAATGAAGCTGCTCAATTTTTTGCCAACATGGAAGATGATGCAACTAATCATAGCTCTTGTCATCTCGAAGATGAAGATGATTTAATCAACCATGCATGTTCCATTTCTTCAGAGTTGAAATTTCATCCCATGTTGGCTGACTCTGGTATAGCAAGTGATTGTAAGGGATGCTTCCTCCAAAATCTATTATGAAAGATTTCAAGTGATCAAAATTAACTCTATTTAGCAAAACTTTTTAATTGTATCAAACAACACTTGAGGAGAGAGAAGGTTAGGAAATCATTTCTCAAGTGATCCATTTTATGCACGGTCAATAATCATATGCAAAAGAAATGGGTTGATTGTTCGGTGCTTTTGATTAGCATCACGCCTCAAGTGACAATAATTTGTATTTCAAAAGAGATACATATAAGAAAAATCAATTGTATGTCCAAAAAAAAAATCAATTGAGAAATATGCTCAACATAGAGTATTAGTTTTTTTACCTTTGGTAAATCAGTGAGTCGATTTGAGAATACTAGCTTCAAGTTTTCTTTATGAATATCACCTCCATCGTCACCTTCATCCTCTTTTCTCACCAAGCTATGGATACTCATCATATCGCCCTTGGGATAGTGTTTGAAAGTATTTTATGTACAAAATATGGTAGTTGCTTTCTCTATTTATAGGGAAATTCAGCACACAGTTTTCTGCCCGTTGTGTCCACAGTATATTATCTTTAGAAAATGGTTTCTAGTTTCTTGGATGTTTCTAGTATTAGTTTTCTAGTTTTAGGAAAACCATGTGCTGATCAATAATTATTAAGTCTAAAATCCGAATCACGTGTTGCGATACCCACATAAAAGCTTTACACGTTTTTTTGCATCATACAAATTTTTCATAATTATCCTTAATATTTTTTCATTAAAGGGATTATTTTATTCTTAATATATATTTTTTTTCATAAACGGAATTATCTTAAAATCATCTTTCTAATAAAAGCTTTAACCCCTCAAATTCAATTTAATATTTTTTAAGTACTTGTTCAGTTGTTCATTACTCAAGTTTTTAATTGGATCCAATATGATATAAATGCATTTCAATTTAGAGAGAAGTTGTAACTCCCACACACATCTCTTTCTAATTTGTAGTGCATAGAGGACCATATCCAATTTTTAAAAGGACCAATTCAGAATTCTACTTATTGAGTTATTGAATCATTAATTGAGTACTTATTAAGAAATAATTTGACTAGTTAAGCAAATAAATAATATTTATATAAATTTTAAAAATGAGAACAATTATTTTTTATCCCTGAATTTATATTGAGTCAACGAATCAGTTTCCAAATAATCAAAATACACAAATTGGTCCCTAAGGCATTTCAATTCTCAGCGATTTGATCCTTATTGATGATTTGGCCTTAAATGAACTGCTTTTATATTTTCTTTTGTTCTTTAAATTCGTACTAATTTAGAACTTTTTTTTCCTTGAAAATTTACAAAGAGCCAACAAATCAATTTCTGAATAATCGAAATACATTATTTAGTCCCAATAGTCTTTCAATTGTCAATGATTTGATCCTTAGTGACGATTTGATTTTTTAATTTAATTTGACTTTGTACTTTTTGGTCCATAAATTTGTACTAATTTAATTCTTTTTTGTCATTGAATTTATACTAAATTTATATTTCTTCTACCCTAAATTTGACACAAGGTCTTTTTCAAACCCATTATTATCCCTATCAGCCTCCATCATGAGCTTGCAAGAACGTAACCACCGATCTTCATCCTTCTCTTTCACTTCCTCATATCTGTCTTCATTAATTTACATGAGTTTTCTCTTGTCTTTTCTTTCTTGTTTACCAACCAAAAAATAAGGCTTAAGTACACTTTTGGTCCCCTAACTTTCGCAAAGGTTTCAATTTGGTCCCCTAACTTTTTTTGTTGCAATTTTGGTCCCCTAACTTTTTTTGTTGCAATTTTGGTCCCCTAACTCTTGAAAACGTCTCACTATTGGTCCCAAGTGAACTTCCAAGTCATGAAAACGTCTCCGCATAATGGTCAGTTTTTAATCCACTTCACCCATATTTGTCATGTCATCAGCCAACTCAGCCTGCTAGATCGGCACTAATGGCAGATAATGGATGGAAAAAAGTGCACTTGGGACCAACAGTGAGACACTTTCAAAAGTTAGGGGACCAAAATTGCAACAAAAAAAAGTTAGGGGACCAAATTGAGATCTTTGCGAAAGTTAGGGGACCAAAATTGCAACAAAAAAAGTTAGGGGACCAAATTGAGATCTTTGCGAAAGTTAAGGGACCAAAAGTGCACTTAAGCCCAAAAATAAACAACTCTAGCCACAAGTCCAAGCTCCCCAATTTAGTTATTAAATCAAAATAAATTATATTTAGGGTAAATTACACTTTGGTACCCTGTGGTTTGACCCTATTTCACTCTAGTACCTTATAGTTTAAAACCTGACACTTTGGCACCCTTTGGTGTTCTCTATTAACACTTTGGTACTCTTGGGAGCTATTTTGTAATTTTAACTATAACAAATTCTGCAAAAATTACATATTTACCCCAAAAATTTTTTAGAAAATTTTAAAAAGGTCCCTGAATACATATTATCTAGGGACTAAAATGAAAAATTAAAGTTTTTTGGGTCAATATGTAATTTTTGCAAAATTTGTTATGGTTAAAATTACAAATAGCTCCCAAAGGTACCAAGTGTTAATGGAGAATACCACAAGGTACCAAAGTGTCAGGTTTCAAACCACAGGGTACCAAAGTGAAATGGGTCAAACCACAGGGTACCAAAATGTAATTTACCCTTATATTTATTAATTTTCATTTAATTAATGATTCTAGGAACTTTTTTATAAATGAAAATGGAAGGACAATTAACTGTATGGAAGAATGTATCTTCATAAAGAGATTTTCAATTAGCCACACTACTGGTTAATATATAGGTAGTAGCTATATATAGATATTAGATATAGACATAGCTATAAACTACAATACCACGAGTCCACAAGCATCATCATCCTACACCTCTATCTCTCCCAACCCGATTCTCATGACTGCTTATTCATTCATAATTAATCAGTAAATTAAAAGCTTTAACCATGAAATACAATTTAATTTATATTTTTAGGTAAAATACTCAAAATAGTCCTAAATATATACCTCTAAGTTCATTTTGGTCCAAAATATTTTTGAAGTTTATATTGATCCTAAATATTTCTATAGTTAATATTTTTAACCCAAACTACTGAATGTAGTCATATCTTTCTCGTTTAATGTTCAAATATGACAAATCCAGAGCTACAAGTTTGTTTTGACGAGTACTTTCTTAATTCAGCTAGAGCCATCAGCAAATAAATTCAAATAAGGCCACGAAAATGAGCCGCTCATTTATGGTCAAACAAGTGAAATTGGTCATATCTCTTTCTCTAATAACCCAAAATATAATATAAATATTAAACTTAATAGTTTGTCAGAAATCAGGTTTAAATATTGAATCTAGAAGTCACTATTTAAAACAGTGATGATGTGGTCAACCCTGGATACGTGGCTCTTCGATGGGGGAAGGACCAAGGTTTTTTAACCTAAGCTCACTTTGTCTTAGTTGGTAAATCATACTTTTTAGGAATATAAAGAGGGAGTGGCAACCTAACCTAGTACGTCATAATTGAGAAAGGGAACACCCCCAAGAGCTAAAACACCAACACCAGACCTCCCTTTCACTGCTAACCTGTTAAATTGGAGTTGAGCTGGCTACTAAATCAATTACTTCAGTGATGGTTGCTCCCTCAAATCTATTAATAACTTATAATTCATTTACCAAAATATTGATTTGTATATAAGTTTCTGAAGAATTTCCCCTATAAATAGAGGGATCCACAAAGCATATAATAACCATTTCATCAGCAAAAATTTAAATAGAGCTCTGCTCTCAGAAAAATTCTAGCTCAAAATTTAACACAACACGACCCTGACTGTGAATCTAACGGAGCTACTCTAGATCCAAATATCAAATACGAATGAAATATAGTTACATGATAAGTCAAGGTACCCACACGAACAGTATGTGGGGCTCCAAGAAGGCCGCTCGATCTAGATGACAATAGGTGAAGACTTCTGCAAACCTGGAACTCAAAATGGAAAACAACAACGGGGTGAGTCAAGAGACTCAATTAGTTATCCAACTTATTCTAGTCGTGGAGGGCAAGGTATCTCCAGTAGTTTCAAAATAATAATACATGCATATAATACATCCATATCTCAATCATATATCACGAAACAAATATTAGTATCGTCACTTTTCATAGTCAGAGTCATCGTATAGTCAATTCCCATAGTACAAATCACAATTTGAATAATCATATATATCACATACTTGCACATCCAACGAAAATTTCATAAATTCCAAATCTCTATAATCGTTCAAAATCATTTCACAAATCTGAAATACATTTTATCATAAAACTCATGGGTGGCGCCCCCGTTACTAGTGAGTGAAATCAAAGGTTCTACAAAAGGCCTATCCTACGAGAACAAATAGACTCCCCACCTTTAGGGTCGGAGACAATCTACTCGTGGCACGGTCAAAGCTGCAATCAGCCTGGGACCCGTGTCCATGGCACAGTCAAAGCTACAATCAGCCTGAGACTTGTGCCCACAACAAATCTGGGCCCACAGAAGGTGTGACTCCGGGACTGAAAGCCTGGTTGGTACGTACCCAAAAGTACCAACGACTCACCCTCCAGCCAAAAAGTCAAAAACCATTTTTCAAACAACATAAAATCTCATTTTTCATCATTGTATTTGTCAGAATATCATATCATACGCATAAGTCTCAAATGAGCTTTTCAAACATACTATCATAAAAACTTTAACCTTGCCAAAAACAATATGCATCAGACATGTCAAATAACATGATAAAAAAATTTCTAGAATAGAGAGGATACTCACATGAAGGTCACACACAATGACCTAAAATCGATTAATCAACTTACTACCTTCGCTTGAGATATATGCATAACACCTAAGTTAGATAGTAAAGTATACTCATCACATTAGAATGCTCCTATAACACATAAACTCATAAAGTGACATCTTACACATAACTAATATATGCCATGAGCTCTTTCAAGCTTCTACCTCATCCTTGATATCAACAACTTTGGCATTACACCAAGTATAAAACATCATTCTAACTCTAGAGGGGTCGATAAAGCATATAATAACCATTTCAACAATATCATTATGTTTTCTTGAAATTAATGGTTTGGTTATGCTTAGTGGATGACAATAATGATTTCTATTCCATCACCTTGAATTTAGAATGAGTATTTGGTCCGAACAGACTTTCAATTGTCAATGATTTGATCCTTAGTGACGATTTGATTTTTGAATTTAATTTGATTTTGTACTTTTTGGTCCATAAATTTGTACTAATTTAATATTTTTTTGTCGTTAAATTTATACTAAATTTATATTTCTTTTACCCTAAATTTGACACAAGGTCTTTTTCAAACCAATTATCTCTGTCAGCCTCCATCTTGAACGTAACCATCGATCTTCATCCTTTCTTTTCTCTTCCTCATATATGTCTTCATTAATTTACATGAGTTTTCTGTTTCGTCTTTTCTTTCTTGTTTACCAACAAAAAAAAAACTTTAGTCACAAGTCCAAGCTCCCCAATTTAGTTATTAAATCAAAATAAATATTTATTAATTTTCATTTAATTAATGATTCTAGAAACTTTTTTATAAATAAAAATGGAAGAAAAATTAATTGTATGGAAGAATGTATCTTCATACAGGGATTTTCAATTAGCCACACTGGTTAATGTATCTAGCTAGTAGCTATATACAGATATAGGCATAGCTATAAACTACAATGCCACAAGTCCACAAGCATCATCTGTTAGAAAATTAATAGATAAATACATTTGTTCATTTAAAAAAAGAATATAAAGTGGAACATACCTCCCGTCATTGCCTCATAATTGAAATCTCATGAACATTAGAACTAAAATAAGAACTAGAATATGAGTACTTCTAGTCTTAGTTTCTCATATCAAGTGATGGTGTTTGCTTTAGGTGAATGGTGACTCAAGCTACAAATGGAGAAATGAATACACATAATGTAGATTAATGAATTTTAAAGGGCTCCAAATGTAGGAAAGAGAAACTAATATTGGACATCAATTAGAATTAAGTAATAAAAACTGACATTCTCCCACTTGGTCCACATTTCACTACTACAACCCCAAAAATTCATCATTGTATATTCCAAAAGAGAAAAGCTCATTCATGAATCACAGTGGTATAAACTCTTATAAGTGAGTGTAACCTTCCGTGTATTACAATACATCTTACTTCCTCATTCTTCCAAAATGCTTAATAAATAAACCATATGTTTACTCGAGATAATAAAAAAAATGACAGACAAATTTTACTATAGCAAATGGGAAAAGAGAACAAACCACAAGCCAAAATGACGTTATATCATAGGAAAAAGCTTAGGTAAAGTTCCTTATATCTTTGTTATAAGGTTCTTCCAATCATAAATTTGATTTACATTCTCTCTCTTCTTCTATGATTGGTCATGCAAAAAGATGTCTTTAACATTCTCTCTCTACTATGATTAGTCATGTATAAAATTTTTGCCACGTGTCAAATATTGGTTGGGAAACCTTATAGTTGAATTCAACACACATAGTTTTCTGTCTGTTGTGCCCACAGTTCTCTCTATGGTGCCCACAATTTTATTGCTAGATAATGGTTTCTGGTTTCTTAGTTGATTGTCTCTAGGTTCAAGTTACAAGTTCTTGGAAAATTGCAAGTTGGATAATTATTATTAGGCCAAAGTCCTATTTTGATTCCTCAATTTTTTGTTTTGGTCCCTCAATTTTTTTTTCATTGTGTTTTGGTCCCTCAAGTTTCCCAAAAGTTCCACCATAGTTTCCTGGTTCTTTCCCTCAACTTTTTCTGTTAAAAAAAGGGTAAATTTAACTTTAATCTCCTAACAGTTTTATTTTTCTGCATTAAGGTTCCTTTCCTATTATAATAGAATCAAAACATAAAAAAAAAATAAACAAAGTGGGGTTTTAGTTCTTCTTCTTNTTCTTTCCCTCAACTTTTTCTGTTAAAAAAAGGGTAAATTTAACTTTAATCTCCTAACAGTTTTATTTTTCTGCATTAAGGTTCCTTTCCTATTATAATAGAATCAAAACATAAAAAAAAATAAACAAAGTGGGGTTTTAGTTCTTCTTCTTCTTCCTCCTACATTCTTCGCTCTCATCGCCGTCATTGTCGACGCTACAATCTATGGCAAAGTTGAAGATGGAGTGGTTCAAGAGCAAGAGGGTAAGAAGATGAAGAAGAAAGAAAAAAGGATGGAAAAGAGTCTGGGACTAACAGGACCAAAACAAAATGAAGAAATTTTGAGGGACTAAAATAGGACTTTGACCTTATTATTAAGTCCAACGTCTGAATATCGTGTTGCGATGCCCACAGAAAAGAAAAAATAGATGGAAAACATTAGAGGGACCTTAATTCATTTAAGGTCCTTAATTTAACGAAAAAATTGATGGAAAACATTACAGGGACCAACTTTGACAAGTTTTAAATAACTGAGGGACCAATATGAAACGAAAAATAACTGGAACACCTATTTGGAACAATAAGCATAACAGAAAGACCAAAATAGGACTTTGGCCTTATTTATTTACACTTGGAAGTTGAAACGTTCATATATTGGTGCTGAAGTTGAAAGGACTATCTAGCCATGGCTTCTCTCTTTATCAAGCCCATCATCTCTGTCAGCCGCGTCATGAACTTGTATGAACCATCTTCATCTTCATCCTTCTCTGTCTCTTCCTCATATCATTTTTATATATATTTCATTAATTTACATGAGTTCTTGACACAGATGCTTCCAAGAAAGTTTGTGAAGAAACATGGGCAAGTCTTAAGGGACTTCACCAAAGTATTTCTTAAGCTCCAAAATGGATCTGAATGGGAAGTGAATCTTGAAAGAAGAAATCATAACAATAATGGCGATAATGAGATCTGGTTTTCAAAGGGATGGAAGGAGTTTGCAGAATTTCACTCTCTTTTTGATGGTCGATTGTTGGTTTTTCAGCTTGATCAATCTTCATCATCATCTTCTTCTTCTCCTCTATATTTTCACGTCATCATAATGGACTTGACCACTTCCATGGAAATACAATATCCTTTCTTTTCAGCAACACAATGTGATTATTCAGCACTTCAGAGAGCTAATGCCTTCAATTTCAAATCTCAATCTCCATCTTTTGTGTTTGTTGCTAAACCATCATACCTCCATTCTTCTGCTAACCTGGTAATTAATTGAAAGATCACTACTTTAACCTTGTAATCACAAACTATATATCATGCATTCGTTCTTTTTTTTTTTTTTTGCAGGCTCTACCATCCCACTTTGCCAAGAGATTCTTGGATTTGAAAAAGAATGGAGAAGATGTGAGTCTTGTGATGCTAGATGGGAGAGTCTGGAATGCTAAGTTAATCATGAGGAAAATGGATTCAAAAACCAAGTATGAACTCTCTAATGGTGTGTTTAGGGCATTTGGGAAGGACAACGACTTGCAAGTTGGTGATGTTTGTGTTTTTGAGCTCATATCTGAAGACAAAATCATCACTTTCAGGGTTCGGATCTTAAGGGATACTGACCCTTCAGATAAACTACTCTATGGAGGTATGAAAATGATTTTGAAAATTTTCATCTTGATAGAGTTTAATTAAGGAATGTAATTAACTAAAGTATAGGTTGTGCGAAAACAGGACAAAACAGAGTTTGTAGTGAAAAGCAGAGAAAGAAAAGAGTGGCATCAGATATGAGTAAAGCTACATGTTTAGTGCTCACATTGTCAACTCAGGGAATCCTTTCTTCAAATTAACCATAGGATTATCCCATAATCCGGTATGCTCTCAAATATGATATTCATTTTTTTGATAACAAGGTATCTATTGTAATTTTTAAAGTTTGACCAAAGTTTCAATTTTTTCTCATATATTTTGCTCAGTTTCCAATTTGGTCTAATATTTTTTTTTGTTATAGATTAGTCTTATATCTTTGCAGAATGATCAATTGAGAACAAAAGTTATATGGGACCAAAAGTGTAACAAAAAAAAGATATAGGACTAAATTGTGAACTCGGAAAAAGATACGAGACTAAATTTGCAATTTGACCTTAAAATTTTTATCAAAATTTATTGATTTTCAGCCGTGTCTATATATAAATGCATACTGAGTTTTGTCACATAATTTTAATAATATGCGTGTGTCCATGTCTTATCTTGTATCTATATCAGTGTTTGTGCTTCATAAGTTAAACCTGAATTATTGATTGGTGTGATGTATTGATTTTTATGAAGAATCTACCAAGGTCGTTTGTGAACAAGTACTTGGAAGATGGAGAACAAGGAGTTGAACTCATGGTTGGAGAGAAAATTAAAAGTGGATTGTTAAGGTGATTTTTGCTGGGGAACCCCTTCATGGCTTCTTTTCTGGAGGCTGGTCTAAATTTGTAAGGCAAAATGATCTACAAGTAGGAGATGATTGCTTCTTTGAGTTGCTCAACAATGATGACAACAACAAAAGCTTGATCTTAAGAGTATCCATCTTCAAGCATTCTCAAATGCACTAAGTAGTCGATCTCAATTACTAGAGTATATATCTAGTTGTGATTGTGAGAAGTTTTATTTCAGAATTGAATCCCATGATGAGTTAGACACTTTTTTTGGAAGCTTAATTTAATCAAATGTAACCTTTTGGAGTTTGGTCTTCTTGTTTTGTCTTGTCATCATAAACCTATTTTATTGAATGTTTTTTTCATATTTTTTGGGATAACTTACAAGTGTGATGTTTATAGTTTTGGGATCTTGACATTAATCTTCCGGAGAGTCAAGAGTGGTTTCCTAGGTTTGTTTGGGATAGGTTTGGTCGTGGGAAGATGGGGGATTTGAGAAAGACATGTGGGATTGAGAAGAAAGATAAGGTGATAGCAGAGACAGAGAGAATGATGAAAGTGGCTCTTTTGTGTGTAAATTATAAGCCTAAAATGAGACCCATGCTGAGTACTCTTGTGAAAATGTTGGAGGGTTTGGTGGAAATACCAAAACCTTCAAACCCTTTCAGAAAGGCATGATTTTAATTGAAGGATCTTTTCTGCATATCATTTATCATTTATTTTATTTTGATATTTACAAAAATTTTGTAATAAATATTTTTAATGGAAAGTTGTATGATTGAAATATTTCTTATTTGGATATATTATGATTAATACAAATTGATTTAACTTGATTTGATCATTAAATAAGAAAGATCATAATCAGATCTTGATATAAAAGGAAACAAATCTGGATAGATTGCGCAAGCTTCAATTAAAGATCTTTGTGTTTATCTCATGTGCTGCCTGATTAGGAAATAAGTAATATGAGTTTATTAAGTGTTAATTACATGATTTCATTGATTGGAATTAGTTTCCTAACTTATATTTTTTTGTTTAATGCGAGGATCTATATATGGAAAGATTTCATATCTTGATTGCCAAATCTTGACAGATTAATGCTGAATCCTATTGGAGCCTAAATGCAAATTCAAATTGTTTGGATAAAAAGAAAAACATTTATGAATTATGATCGTTGTAGCAAACATAAGCTTTGAAGGAAATTGAAGAATCTTGATGACCTAGCCGTTGGAGCATATGGAAATCGAAGAATTCAAATTAATCCCTTATAGAGCTCAACTTCAACGAAGAGTATAAAAAGAAGATTGATTCAAACGTTGAAGACTATAGAAAAACTATTGAGACTGAGATATTCAAGCTGCCATTCTAGTGTTTTCAGAAAAGCTTAGTGCTATTTACATGTGTTGTAATCCTTAGTGGAAAAATCACTTAGTGTGAACTAACTCTTTGTGAGAAACCTATCTTTTTGTGAGAGACACCATTCTTTTCATCTATATTGTCTAATTTGTTCGAAACCTTACTGGTAGTAGGTCAGCCGTGTGTGGTTGCAAGATAAGAGGATTGTATAGGAATCTTGGACACTACCCTTGAGGATTTGTGGGGATTGTAAAAGGGAGATTGTAAAACCTTAGGGGTGATCCTAATCTTAGGTTGATTCCATTGTATTGGTCGGTTGCCTACAAGTATTAATATACAAATTCTCTTGCCCTTTCGCTTGGGGAGTGGATGTAGCATAAGAGGAACTTCCATTTCAAGGATTAAGCTCTTGTGTGAACCACTATGTATCGTGGTGTCAATCTCTCTATCTTAACTCTCTTTAATTCCGCATTTTATATCTTTGAGTTAAGTTTTGAAAAGGTTTTGAAACAAATGTTTTGATAAAATTGTTGTTAAGGAGATAAAACTAATTTTTAGGAAACAAACTGTCTTAGAAGAATAGAACTGTTTCTGAGGAAGCGAATCAATCGTTGAAGGAACTGAATGCTTTATTAAGGAACCGAACGATTTCTTGAAGGAACTAAAGCTTTTCTGTAAATAAACTGACTTTAATTAAACCTTCTAGTTAAGGAAGTACACTTTCAGTAAGGAACTGGTTTTATATAAGGAACTCCTTAATAGTTTGCGAAAAAATTTTTAGATCCTATTCACCCCCTATAGGATCTCTCTGTACATTTTGCCTAACAACATATAAGTGCCTTATACTCAACAATATGTTGAATTCGTTACATGTACAACTCATCCAGTTCAAGTGATTAATCAGATTTGGCTAGCATATAAGAAAATCTTGTATAGAAAAATGTCTTCAAGCCAGGAGTAATCCCTTATATATAGTGGTTGTAATCATAAACTTCAAGGAGTTTAATGGAATAAGATTCTTTGATGTGTACATTTCTTTTTAAGTTTGGACAGAGAGTGAAATAGAAGAATAAGCCCTCTACGTTGGATTGTTCTTTAAATTCAATTTCTTTCTCTATCTATTCTTTGTATATTCTCTTCAATAAATCTTTCAGGACTAAATTGAAAAAACTCCTAAACTTTAATATCATGAATCATGATGACAAAAGGTGGATCTTATTCTTTGTTTTCTATCTATAAATCCGAATCTAATACATTGATCTACAATCTAAATACTATTGTAATTCAACACATTTGAATTGGCCAAAAAAAAAATTCAACACATTTCAAGGTGCATATTTATGCTGTGTC
>QANZ01037291.1:134630-197552 GCA_003254925.1 Chamaecrista fasciculata | reverse complement strand
CGTACAACCAAGTTTTGAAACTCTGAGGTATAACACTAACCAAAAGGGTTCTTGAAGTTGTTATCTTTTCTGAATGAAGGGTTCCTTGCGGGTGGAGAATTCTTCCTGAGGAATTGTTTCCTTTTCGGGTTGAAGAACTTATTAAAGCGTCTTGCAAGCAGCACCAGTTCCTCTTCATCAAGGGGTTCCTCATCATCTTCATCATCGCTTTCAACAGCTTTGAGGGAAATCCCTTTACTCTTCTTGAGGTTTCTGTACTTTCTCAGCTAGGAAAGTTGACTCATATGTAAGTAAGTTTCCTCTGAGATCATCTATGGTCATTGACTCCAGCTTCTGACTTTCATGAAGAGCTGTCACCTTGATTTCCCAGATTGAGGATAAACTCCTCAAAACTTTTCTTACAAGTTTCTCCTACTCAAGACGTTCTCCTAAGGAATCCAGGTCATTGACGATTTTTCCGAATCTCTCGAACATCTCATCAATCTTCTCGGTTTCCTTCATCTGGAAGTTCTCATATTCTTTCATGAGTGAATCAATTCGAGACTTCCTCAACTTGGTTGTTCCTTCATACGTGACTTGGAGTTTGTCCCACATTTCTTTGGCAGTTTCACATCTTGATAACTTCTTGAATTTATCTGCACTCACAACACAATAAATACCATTAATAGCTTTACTATTGAGTGAATACCTGTTGTTGTCATTATCATCCCATTCTTCAATAGGCTTCTCAACAGTCTTATCGTTCTCCTTCTTTGTAATCTCAATAGGACCATTCTTGATAATCCGCCAGATTTGAGGAATGATAGATTCAGTAAAAATCTTCATTCAGTAAAAACCTCCTTATCGTTCTCCGATTAAAATAAGGAGGTTTGTGCATAGAGGACGATCCGACATTGCCGTTGCCATTGTTGTTCTGCATCTTGACTTAGGATCTTTTCTCAGGGTTGTTACACTAGATAAGATATATATAGAGACACTGCTCTGATACCACTTCTTAGTCAGAATGCACAAGGAAAATATACCAAGAGGGGGGTGAATTGGTATTTAAAAACTTTTTCTAAGTTAAAAACGAGTCTTAACAAAGTTCCTTAAAATAGTTACTCAAAACAATCCCTCTAATATAAATTCCTTAGAACAATTCCTTCAAACAGTTTCTTTCAGAGCAAAGTTCCTTAGCAATAACAGATAAGCTTAAGAACACAGAGATACTTAGATAAAGCAAATACTAAGCATATCAGATATTCAAACAGATTGCTAATGAAAGAAAACTAATCCTTCACTCAAAAGATAAATGTGGAATATAAAGGAGAAAGGATAAGGAATAATGACATAGCAGATTTATCCTGGTTCAGATTAAGATACTAGTCCTCAACAAAGAACTTTCTCGTAAACCTACGTCCATTCCCCAAACACAAAGTAAGGGATTTTATATTATTGCTGCGCAAACTAACCAAATTACAATTGGCACTTAACCACTCACGGATCACCACTGGGGTTTCATACTTTTACAGTTTCCCAAACCAGAAGTCCTCACGGGTAACAATAAGGTTCATCACAACAACTCCTCTTACAGTGCAACCACTCACAGATCACCACGGATCACCACTTTGGGTTTGACAACAACCGGGGGTAGGCAACCTATTACCACTAGGAGATATACGAACGAATCAGACAGTTTCAAGAAGTATATAGAAGGGGTTCTCTCACAAAGAGATAGGTTCACACAAAAAGGTGAATTGTCACAAAGAGTAATCTTACAAAGGGTTCTCACAAAGAGTTTGCACTTAGCAGCTTCACAAAGATATTCTTAGCACACAGCATTAGCATCTTGAACTTTTGAATTCTTCAGCTTATATAGTAGTGCAGCTTCAGTAGCTTGATAAGGAATTTTTCTTCAGCTTTGAATACTCCAACGGCTAGGAAAAATAGGATCTTCAAGATATTCGATTTGTCTTAGCCTTCTTCAGAGTCTTGACTACATTCCCAGGTTGCTCATCTAACATTTATGACATATAGACGTTGAGCAGCAATCAGCATGGTCAGAATATGAAAGTTTAAAAACTTTCCTTGTAAGGGTTCCTTAACCTGCGGATTAGGAGCAATTAGCACAATTCTTTCCAAATATAGATTTAGCAATTAAGAATAACTTCAACAGTCAGCTTATAAACTTCTTTACATGTATAACCCAAAGTTAATAATATGGAGTAAGTTCAGCATTTGATTTAATTAAGATATAATGTCCAGTGCACAAATTAGAAACTTTCCTAAACAGTTCCTTTAATCAAAGCGTTAATTAAGGAATAGGAATAACTCTCAGATTTTTTTCCTTCTTTAGATGGATTAACTAATACTAACTGATTTCTCATTAAATGAAATTCTGATTTTACTCAATCATGGTCTCTCAATTATATTGTAATATTTAGAGCAATATTCTGAGACTTAAATGATTTTTCAAATTAAACTTCATTATTTTATAAAAATACATCGTGACTAGGCAATATCAATATATATCATCTAAGAATTTTGGGCAATTATCAAAACACATAAAATTAATTTAATTACAACAAAATAAATAATATAACATCAGCCTAAGAATTATTTTATATTCTAGCACTTAATTAAATAATATAAACATATAGAAAATTTATCCCAACAGAGTAGAAATGGTAAGAAATAATGAAATGAAATAGAGATATTGAAATAAAATTATAGGTATTTGGGTGTGGTTTGAATGAAATGATATGGAAATGAGATGATCTTGGAAAGTGCGATGATGATAAACTTTTGGATGATGGTTTTTGGTCCATTCCAAATGAGATAATGAGACCAAAATGCATATAACATGGAATTTATTGTAAACTTACAAAAATTTGGTTTATAATTTTGTATCGATCCAATGAATCGGTCCTTAAAATGTATTTAACTCGAGGCTTTTAGAAAATCGCAATCATCATTAATCGGGTCTATTTGGAAAATTCAATGACAAATAAATAACAAACAATAGTTTTTAGGACCAAAATGCAACTTTGAATTCTCCGATATTTAATTATACCCATATTGTTTCATATATATTGATATGTATATTTACACCAAATAAAATATATGCTCTTTGAACTTCAAGTTCACTTGTCAATATAAAAATTAATGATAATCCCATGTTTTTAGTATAAATCAAGGGTATCCATCATCTGGAACAATGACTAATCCTTCCGCTGCAGGTCCTCCACTTAAGGGTAAACAGTTGGCCACAAAATGCTTTCAATATCAAATGTGGAATTCGAACCCCCACCGCCTGATTAAGGGACCAAGTGAGAAACCACTAGGCCACACTCATGTTGTTAATGATAATCCCATGTTTAATCTTATCAACACATCATAAATTTAATTGTGATAATATATTAGATCTAAAAAATACATCAATCAAACCATATCTAAAATGAAATATTTAATTTGACACTGACCTTTAGGGTTATCAAATATTTAGAGTAATGTCAGCCTTCAAGACTGCTAACAAATAGTTTTTTTTAACAACTTCGTAATTATTATTAGAAATTGGTTAAACTATATTTCTATTCGCCTTAAGACTATTAATAATTTCTATTTGTGATATATCCAAATATATTGACTATAGCCTTGAGGGATGATATTAGACAATTTCAATAGTCAAACTATTGCCCTTGATAAATTATCAATATGTGCAATAATCTTTCAATGCATTTATCTTTGGTAAAGATACAATAATTGGTCCAATAAGATTGAATCCAAATATAATATTGCTTAAAGCCATTTACTTAATCATACGAAATCTTAATCATATGTAGTTTCAGGCTATATAAAATATTTCTAAATCTTAAGATGACGACCACAATTATAAAATTATAAAATAGATTATGATAATGATAAACCATTTAAAATAAAATTTTCTTACCTGTAATGATTGTAACAAGAAAGTTTGAAAGAAGATTAACTTACCTCTTTAATCATCTAAAACTGAAATCAAAAGAGACTTGTGCTTAGTTACCTAAAATTCGTTGGTAGAGACTCATGTTCAGTTACCAAAACCTCAAATCGATAGAAACCATGAACAAATGTCGAAAGCTTAAATTGTTGGAGATTGTGCCCTAGGGCCAATCGTATTATGTAAATATGTTGTGAACATATTATTAATTTATGGAAGATAAATTAATGTGTTATCATGTTATTAGCATGTTTACTATGATAACGTCCATGATTAATTATGAGATAATTAATCTAAATTTGTCCCTGGTCGATTATTTTTGTGGGAACAAAAATGAACTAAGACCAGCATGACCTCGGTGCATGAGATGCACGCACTAGATGCTGGGACGAGAGTCATGGTGCAATTACGTAAGGTGGTTACGAGTTACTGGACTGACCCGGAGAGTCCTGCATGGGTTTAGTCATCAGCTTGCCTCTCCTAGTACGCCTGTAGCGATGCCTTAGACCTGAGGTCATCATTATTCCGGCATTACAGTTGTCAGACTTTGGCTTAGTCTAACGCTGCCCGTAACAGGGTAGTTATAAGGGCTAAGTACGGGTCTGGTTGATTGCATTGCTGTGGAATGTGGATTGGCCAAAATGGGATTTTGTCCCTCATTAGATGAGAGATATCTAACTGGCGCCCTCAATGAGTCTGTCCAGGAAAAAGGGCCACTCAAGAATTGGGACTTACTCAGGGAATCGAGAAAGTTGTGGTTTGGATTATGGATGACATTCCTTTGCCTAGTCCATGACCAAGATATCGTAGGACAATCGGATCTCTGACACGGAAGTACTGAGGTTAAGTCGTTTTAGTAAAAACGATAACTCACGTGTTTTGGGTAGTTGTGATGGCTTGCTAGAGTCCGCTCACGACTTGTAGGTCATGGGGATGCCCTACTGCCAACTTCACGTGGGGCCTGCTGGGTCACACACGAGCAGGAACTGAACACCATTTGAAAGGGACACGAATTAGGGTTAATTTGTGGGTCACGCGAGTGACACGGTTTAAGACACAGAGGAAATATCTGGGACATTATGTCTTGTCTTAATTAATCTACAGATGACATATTTAGATTTGTGGGACAAATTTAAATATAAATAATTGTTTATATAATTAATGAGATTAATTATTGACAATTTAAATATTAGGAAAATAATTCAGATAATGTTCCTAAGAGTTAGGAAATTATTGAATTATAAAATTCCTAAATAATATATGAGGGTGGCGCCTCTAAGGAGATTATTTGGATAAATAAAATTGTTTTATTAATTCAAATAATATATTTGAATTCAAAAGATTTGATGGAGATTTCAAAATATTTGAATTCAAAAGATTTGGTGAAGATCTCATCTCAGAATCTTTGGTGAATCAAAAATAAGGAAGTTTTTGATTAATAAAATTCCAAGGATAATTGGGAGGGGTTAGGCGCCATCTTGGTGGGTCCCATTGGGAGATTTGATCTCTCAATTTGATTCTCCAAGATTGCAATTTGAATTTAAATATAATATTAAGGTAATATTATAATTATAAATTCAAGTCTTAAAATAATTATATTATCAGAATATCTTTATTTTAGGAATTATTAAATCACCAAATTTTTGTCTATATAAAAGGGGGCAAGTCGACTTTGCCCATATGCATAGCATACCAACCCTAATTTGATTTTCCTCCTAAGAGTTAGAGAGAGAAAATATTCCTTTGCACACACACAGAGAAAGTCGACTTTTTCTAAGAGTTAGAGGATTTCGATTTTAGCTCTGTAATTAGGGTTTGAGAGAAGAATAGGCAAGAAGGAGTTCTTGTGGGGGGATTCTTCTAAGCGCCACCTCAGTTGCTGATTCAAGAAGGAGTTCTTGAAGTCAGAGGTCTGTAGATTGGTCCTTAATTCTTTTGGAGAAAAGAATTGGAGGCTAGCACCTCGGTGTTCAAAGAAACTGTTCGTGTGGATTACTGGGAGAGGGAGTACTCTGGGAGTGGACTCCGTGGAACTCGCCCCGTTCAACCATCAGATTGAGACTCGTGAGGTATAACACTAACCAAAAGTTTTAAATTCTGCTAGCGGATCCATTCGGGAATCATAGGACCTAGGCGTTTTATTTTTGTTTTAATTTTGCTTCCGCTGCCTTAGGCGCCTAGGATTCCCAACATAAATTTCCATAGAGACTCATGTTAATAACATGTTATAAAATATAATAAATAAGAATATTCAAAGTGGAGAGATTGGCATTGGAAATTCCAGAGTTCTCCAATGTTTCACCATTGACGCTCACACAAGATGGAGTTGTGGAACTTTGAGAAGAATTCGGAGCAACAGCAACACCTGCACATGACACACTAAAGCTCTTGCTAGAGCTAGCATTAGTAGTAACAATTGGAGTGTCATAAGCATAATCAATTTGTGCTAAAGTTGGTGGTAGTATGCGACTAGTACGATCAACTATCGAGTAGGTGAGATTTGCCTCATTACCTCCACAAGCACAAATTTCAGAGGGAGAGAAGAAAGAAAGAAAAGGGGAACTCAGGTCATCATTAGTCAGTTTAAAATCACACAGATACATGTCAGGGGTGGACCAAAATTCATCATTAATCTCAAAAGCATCAATAGCATTCAGTCCTAGCAATGAATAGTCTTCATTTGATCTCCGGCAACGACGCCAGTTTGATCGCACCCAGGTGGTCAAAAATATCGAAACTAATGCACTATAGTGGTGCAATCCGAGTCGATCTCTCGAGGAACTTTTGTGCAAAGTTTAAAAGCAACAATACCAAATTATCACTAATCGGATGAAAGCAAAGGAAAATCGTTCTTTGAGTAATTATCTATGACCTAAAACAATCATTAAATTAAGCAATAATATTTTTGGGTTTTTGATTAAAAGGACTGAATTGAAAGACAATAATAATAAATTAACGGATTAACCAAATTGAGAGAGTACCCGATAGAGCAATTGGATTAAGCAATCATCACTACTAAAGATAAATGGAGCATCTCACACAAATCATCCTAAGGTAGTCACTAATAACTCAATGACTTAGATTAACAATGTTATCATGAAAATACCTCAAACAAGATAAGTCATAACAAGAATTGAAAACCTTCATTCAATTGATGATAAAGAAGATCAAGAAACATAATCTTTATAATAAATACCATTGTCAAAGCTATATACCTATGATTATAACCAAACTAGTATAGACTCTAGGGTTACAATCAAGATATAATTAAAGAAATAAAACCAAGTTCTTAATCAAGAATCAGAATTCACAAATAGTTCTCAGGTCCAACTAGAAATCAAGAACAATAAAGTAAAACCCTAATTCTAGTGTGAGAAAAACTCCCTAAGGGTGAAACCCTAGTTCATGCTTTGCTCCAATGCTCCTCCGGGTATGAGTGTTTAGCCGCTCATGGTGGACAGATGAAGAACTTCAAAATTGATTGTCATGATTCAACAAAAAGCTTCACAAGAAGATGAGAATGGCTAATGACCGAGATAAAGAATGTGGAAAACTTTCTCTAAGCTAGCGTACCTCCAAACTGACCTAAGGAACCCTCATATATGAAAATTTCAGCTTATCCCAAGAAAATCTAGGTCAGAATCATCAAAATTGGGCTTGGGCCTAATTAATTAAAATTAGCCGCAAACTCGCCACGAGACCCGTCGCGGCTGTGCATGGCGGCGGTTGCGACGACGGTTTTTCCAGAAGATTTAGTTCGTCTCGGTTTGGTCCCTGACTCGTCTCCAAACATTCCTGAGCCTTCCTCGAAGTATCTCAGCGCTTTGGACTTCATTAAAACCTATCAAGAACATCAAGAAACTAAGTGAATTCTCAAGATAAAGAGTATCAATCAAATAATAAATATTAAACCTGAGAAAACCACACAATTAATCACAAAATAGTCCAAATATACATCAAACCTCAAGGCATCATATTTTATCATAAAGGGACATAAAGGCATGCAATTGAATCCCAAATGAATATAAAATGCCCTAAAATGTCACTAAAATATATGATGAAATATGGTCAAATCAAGCCTGTTGAAGTGAATGAAAAACTGATTAGCTAACATGAAAAACTTTTTTTCAAAATCTCAAATCAACAATAATATGCAATTACTTAATATAAAGTCAAAACAAGAACATGCTACTCGACAATACAAATAAGTCAACAGAATTATTGGTATCAATTTATAACCAAGTCATCAATTATAAATTTCTTGCACAAAAAACCATAATTCACACAAAATTTTAGCAAACCAAAACAAACTTTTAACATTTGTCTGTAGGACGAAATCTTGCAGCTGAGTTTTGCACATTTATTTGATTCGATCTTTTGATTGTAATTAATAATTACATTTCTCTCTCTAGTCAAGAAAATTACTTTTCATATATTCTTTACCACTACACACACATAACCCACGTACATTAAAATAGTTGCCCAAGACCACTTCATACACACAAACACATTGATCAGTCCTTTTATACCATGTTTTCTAGAGGCTCTAATTGGTAGTGTTTTGTAATGTTTTATAACTTAATTAAAGTATTTTGGGCCATTAGACATGTTATTTGTAGCATTTGGTCCTCAAGTTGCAATTTAATTATTTTATCGATTTTTAGTATAATTTTCTCGTGTTTAAAATGTTTAATTATATCTTGAAGTTTTACATGTTTATTTTGATGAAATTGTAAATCTTGAAGTCAATGACCCGAGGATTAAAGTGGGACACCGGAGAATGATGCAAAATCGAGCAGGGACTGAATCGCTTAAATTTCTCTAAGTACATAGTTTTGAGCTGTCATTGAGTCGGTCGTGATAACTCTAAGAATTAGAGATATTTAGCTCCCCAAGAAATGATGCATTTCTAGTTTAATTATTTCTTGTAGCCACTATTTCTTCTCTCTTTTTTCAATTCATCACTTAAAACTTCAAATTAATGCCTAAAAGGCTAAAATTCTAAAATTTGTAAGGTATTACNGAGTAATTATCTATGACCTAAAACTATAATTAAATTAAGAAATAATATTTTTGGGTTTTTGATTAAAAGGACTGAATTGAAAGGCAATAATAATAAATTAACGGATTAACCAAATTGAGAGAGTACCCGACAAAGCAATTGGATTAAGCAATCATCACTACTAAAGATAAATGGAGCATCTCACACAAATCATTTTAAGGTAGTCACTAATAACTCAATGACTTAGATTAATAATGTTATCATGAAAATACCTCAAACAAGATAAGTCATAACAAGAATTGAAAACCTTTATTCAATTGATGATAAAGAAGATCAAGAAACATAATCTTTATAATAAATATCATTGTCAAAGCTATATACCTATAATTATAACAAAACTAGTATAGACTCTAGGGCTACAATCAAGATATAATTAAAGAAATAAAACCAAGTTCTTAATCAAGAATCAGAATTCAAAAATAGTTCTCAGGTCCAACTAGAAATCAAGAACAATAAAGTAAAACCCTACTTCTAGTGTCAGAAAAACTCCCTAAGGGTGAAACCCTAGTTCATGCTTTGCTCCAATGCTCATCCGGGTATGAGTGTTTAGCCGCTCATGGTGGACAGAAGAACAACTTCATAATTGACTGTCATGATTCAACAAAAAGCTTCACGAGAAGATGAGAATGGCTAATGACCGAGATAAAGAATGTGGAAAACTCTCTCTAAGCTAGCGTACCTCCAAACTGACCTAAGGAACCCTCATATATAAAAATTTCGGCTTATCTCAAGAAAATCTAGGTCAGAATCATCAAGATCGGGCTTGGGCCTAATTAATTAAAATTAGCCGCAAACCCGCCGAGAGACCCGCCGCGGCTATGCATGGCGGCGATTGCGATGACGGTTTTTCCAGAAGCTTTAGTTCGTCTCGGTTTGGTCCTTGACTCGTCTCCAAACATCCCTGAGCCTTCCTCGAAGTATTTCAGCACTTTGGACTTCATTAAAACCTATCAAGAACATCGAGAAACTAAGTGAATTCTCAAGATAAAGAGGATCAATCAAATAATAAAGATTAAACCTGAGAAAACCACAAAATTAATCACAAAATAGTCCAAATATACATCAAACCTCAAGGCATCATATTTTATCATAAAGGGACATAATGGCATGCAATTAAATCCCAAATGAATATAAAATGCCCTAAAATGTCACTAAAATATATGATGAAATATGGTCAGATCAAGCCTGTTGAAGTGAATGAAAAACTGATTAGCTAACATGAAAAACTTTTTTTCAAAATCTCAAATCAACAATAATATGCAATTACTTAATATAAAGTCAAAACAAGAACATGCTACTCGGCAATACCAATAAGTCAAGAGAATTATTGGTATCAATTTATAACCAAGTCATCAATTATAAATTTCTTGCACAAAAAACCATAATTCACACAAAATTTTAGCAAACCAAAACAAACTTTTAACATTTGTCTGTAGGACGAAATCTTGCAGCTGAGTTTTGCACATTTATTTGATTCGATCTTTTGATTGTAATTAATAATTACATTTCTCTCTCTAGTCAAGAAAATTACTTTTCATATATTCTTTACCACTACACACACATAACCCACGTACATTAAAATAGTTGCCCAAGACCACTTCATACACACAAACACATTGATGAGTCCTTTTATACCATGTTTTCTAGAGGCTCTAATTGGTAGTGTTTTGTAATGTTTTATAACTTAATTTAAGTATTTTGGGCCTCTAGACATGTTATTTGTAGCATTTGGTCCTCAAGTTGCAATTTAATCATTTTATCGATTTATAGTATAATTTTCTGGTGTTTAAAATGTTTAAGAATATCTTGAAGTTTTACATGTTTATTTTGATGAAATTGTAAGTCTTGAAGTCAATGACCCGAGGATTAAAGTGGAAAACCGGAGAATGAAGCAAAATCGAGCAGGGACTGTGTAGATTTATTATTCATTCATTTAATTGTATTTTACACATAGGCATATACGTGTATATTCTTCCGTTACAGATATTTGTAGTAGCTTCTCGTTAGCATGTGAATTAGTTAGCTAGTGGGTCCCATTCCTTTGCGTGATAGTCATCCTATCACCCTGTTATCAGCTGTATATATATACTGTACCATTTGTATCAATAAAATCATCCTTTTGCTTGCATATTCGTGCATGGTATCAGAGCAGGAATATCTTCTGCTCCTTCTTTTTTCTGTCAGTACAAATGGCCGAATCCCCTAGTACCCCTGACCCGAGCATTACCAATTCGTCCATTGTATCGAAATTCGATGATGGGCCTTTGGTTTTACAGAACTCCGATCACCCTGGGATGATGCTCGTCAGTACGCATCTCAGTGGATCTAACTTTCTTACATGGAGTGTTGCTGTTAGTACAGCTTTAGAGGCCAAAGATAAAGTCGGTTTTATCGATGGTTCTCTTGATGCCCCTACTGATGCTACCCAATATCGTCGTTGGAAACGGGTCGATTCTATGATCCGTTCTTGGATTATGAATTCCATATCCAAAGACATAGCCGACACATTGATTTATTGTGCTTCCGCTAAACGTCTATGGGATGAAATTGCTGATCGTTATGGACTTAGTACTGGTCCACAGCTGTATCAGGTTCAGCGACAGATTTGTTCCTTGCAACAGGGGAATGACTCTGTCATCACTTACTACAGTAAGCTTCATCGGGCATGGGACGAGATGGATCGTCTTGCTCCGATTCCTATTTGCCGTTGTGATGCTTGCACTTGTGGTGTTAACCAGCGCATGAAGGATGTTGCTGCATGGACTCGTTTGCTGCAATTCCTCATGGGTCTTAACCAAGAGTTTGATGTAGTTCGTAGTCAGATCCTTAGCATGGATCGCTTGCCAAAAGTTGCTAAAGCATTTTCTGTGGTTGTTTCTGCGGAAAGCCAGAAATCTGTGAGTCTTTATCCTTTACTAAATCCCATTGTGTTGTGCAGGACCAGAGGACTAATCGCATTATTGCCTTAGCTGGTGTGAAGGGAAATTTATACATGTTAGATAAACACTCTTTCAATTCTGATGTAATAAATAAATTTGTTCATGACTATGACTATCATATTGCTTGTACTGCTTTATCTAGTAATATCAATGATGCTTCTCTTTGGCACCAACGATTAGGACACTGTCCTTTGTCTGTCATCAAACACATCACTTCTATTAAATCATCTTGCTCTACTTCTCTTCCCAATTGTGATACATGCCATCTTGCCAAGCAATCTCGCATCCCTTTTCCTGTTAGTCAATCTCGAGCATCTCATGTTTTAGAACTTTTACACACTGACTTATGGGGTCCATATACTACACCTACACTAACTAATGCTCACTATATTTTAACTATAGTTGATGATTACACCCGTGTCACATGGACCTTCTTATTAACATACAAGTCACAAGCTGCTCTAACTCTGATTAATTTCATTACACAAGCTCAAACTCAGTATAATCAATCTGTTAAAACTATTCAATCTGACAATGGCACTGAGTTTGTCAATCATACTTGTCAAAATTTCTTCTCCAGTTTAGGCATAGTCCACCAAACCTCATGTGTCTACACTCCACAACAAAACGGCATCGTAGAACGCAAGCATAAACATCTTCTTGCCCCTGCACGCAGCCTTTTATTTCAAGCTAATTTGCCAAAAAAAATTCTGGGGGGAATCCATACTTACAGCTACATATTTAATCAATCGAATACCGACCCCAATCCTTGATTGGAAGACGCCTTATGAGATGCTCCACAATTCCCCCCCCCCCCCGACTATTCTCGTCTTAAAGTATTTGGAAGTTTATGCTATGCCACTAACATTTCACCACACAAAGACAAGTTCTCTCCACGTGCCCATAAATGCTTATTTTTAGGATATGCTGCTGGACATAAAGCGTACAAAGCTTATGATTTGCATACTCATCAAATTTACATTACACGAGATGTTATTTTTTGTGAACATTTATTTCCCTTTGCATCAGCATCCTCTTCTTTTGATTCTACACAACATCATCTTCCTTTGGTTCACTTAGACACACCTTTTGATTATTCTGATCCACCTTCATCCCTACCATCCCCTGATGCATCTTCCCTCCCAGCTGATACATCCACCCCTGCTGTCTCATCTCTTTCTCCTTCCATTGCTCCTTCTTCTGACTCCTCTACTCTATCACCCCCTTCTAATTCTTCTGTCATTGCTCCCCGTGTCAGTACACGTCCAAAGAATCCACCCCCATGGCTTAATGATTATTATTGCAATGTTTCTTTTCCAATTTTTCTTCTGCATATATCGCTTTTGCTTCTAACTTGTCAAAGATACAGGAACCTTAAACTTACAAACAAGCTGTGAAGGATCCCAAGTGGGTATCCGCCATGAATCTTGAGCTTACTGCATTAGAAACTAACAACACTTGGGAGTTAACGTCTTTACCTGCAGGAAAAAAGACTGTTGGTTCAAAATGGGTCTACCGTATCAAGTACCATGCTGATGGCTCCATTGATCGCTATAAGGCCCGCTTAGTCGCCAAGGGCTATACTCAGGTTGCAGGCCACGATTACATCAACAGCTTTTCTCCCGTTGCCAAGGTTGTCACTGTTCGCATCTTCATTGCCCTAGCCACTTGTAAAGGGTGGCCTATTCATCAACTCGATATTAATAACGCCTTCCTCCATGGCTATCTCAAGGAGGAAGTTTACCTTGATGCTCCTGAAGGATACACCAAAGCTCTTCCGGGACAAGTTTGTCGACTTAAACGCTCTCTCTACGGCCTCAAGCAAGCATCTCGCGAGTGGAACTCAGAGTTTACAACTCAAATTCTGAAATATGGTTTCACTCAATCTTCAAATGATTCCTGTTTGTTCACAAAAGATTGTCCCCAAGGATTCATTGCTCTTATCATCTATGTCGACGATATGCTCTTGACAGGACCATGTGAGCATGAAATTTCTAAAGTCAAAGCATATCTCGCCTCTGTTTTCATCATCAAAGATCTTGGTCTTGCCAAGTACTTCTTGGGCGTTGAAATTGCCCGAAGCTCCCAAGGAACCTACCTTTGTCAGCGGAAATACATCCTTGACATCATTGATGATACTCATCTCTCTGCAACTACCTCTGTCGCCACACCATTGCCAAAGGGACATAAGTTTCCTGTCGATTCTCCCCCTCTGCAGGATGCTGAACAATATCGACGATTGATTGGTCGCTTGTTGTACCTTACTCTCACACGTCCCGACATCACTTTCAGTGTACAGCAGCTTAGACAATTCGTGAGTGATCCTCGTGAAACACATATGCATGCTGCTCTGCACGTTGTTCGTTACCTCAAAGGGACCTCTTGCCTCGGCATCTTCTATTCTTCTACATCTACTTTTAACATTGAGGCCTACTGCGACAGTGACTGGGCATCATGTCCTCAGACTCGTCGCTCATTGTCAGGCTATTGCATTTTGTTGGGCTCCAACGCTATATCATGGAAAACGAAGAAACAAACCACCGTAGCGCGATCTTCTTGTGAAGCAGAGTATCGAAGTATGGCGAATGCTGTCTGCGAACTCCTCTGGATCAGTTATCTTCTCAAGGATTTTCGCATTACTCCCACAACACCAATTCCCCTCTGGTGTGATAACAAATCCGCCCTTCATATTGCAGCTAACCCAGTCTACCACGAACGAACAAAGCATATTGAAATAGACTGCCACGTGGTCCGTGAACGCTTCAAGGAAGGCTTCATTTGTCCTCAACACATTCCTACACAACTCCAGCTTGCTGATCTCTTCACTAAATCACTTGCTCTGACCCAGTTGTCTTCCTTAGCTTCCAAGTTGGGTCTCCTCTGTCACACGCCGCCAACTTGAAGGGGGGGTGTAGATTTATTATTCATTCATTTAATTGTATTTTACACATAGGCATATACGTGTATATTCTTCCGTTACATATATTTGTAGTAGCTTCTCGTTAGCATGTGAATTAGTTAGCTAGTGGGTCCCATTCCTTTGCGTGATAGTCATCCTATCACCCTTTTATCAGCTGTATATATATACTGTTCCATTTGTATCAATAAAATCATCCTTTTGCTTGCATATTCGTGCAGACTGAATCGCTTAAATTTCTCTAAGTACATAGTTTTGAGTCTTCATTGAGTCGGTGGTGATAACTCTAAGAATTAGAGATATTTAGCTCCCCAAGAAATGATGCATTTCTAGTTTAATTATTTCTTGTAGCCAATATTTCTTCTCTCTTTTTTCAATTCATCACTTAAAACTTCAAATTAATGCCTAAAAGGCTAAAATTCTAAAATTTGTAAGGTATTACATAGAGAGTGGTTAGGTGTGAATGTATTATTATTTATTAGTGATATACAATTCAGCTATCTATAATTTAATGCATTTTTCATGATTACATATCTAACAATTTTTCAAACTAATGATGTCTTAGCTTTAAGCGTTGTCGTACAAAACAAATGAAATTAAAATATTCAGTGTGCGCAGTTATTGGTGGATGGCAATAGATTTGGCAAAGTGAGAGGCACTAATAAGATTTAAAAACTATAAATTGCGAGCAATTAATAAGCAATTCAATATTGGTGAGGGCTAATGATACATGTAATATTATAATTACCACCCAGCTGGCCTGCCTAGTGGTATTATATTCTTGATTTTATTCATTTACTTTGATTGACTTGGATTACAATTTCTCACGGGAAAAACCTTCTTTCTAATATTTTGTTGCATTAATTTCAGAATTCAGACCAAGATCTCTTTGAGGAGTTTCGCAGAAGCATATTCTATTTGAAATTTGAAACTTGTTTTCTGCTATATGTCAAAATCACTTTGTTTTACGCTTCTCAATAAAAGCACCAGCTTTTAATGAAGTTGTACTTTGTATATATATAGAAAAAGAATTTATTAATCAACTTTGAGGCACCAAGGCTTACAAGTTACATATATATTAGTATATATAGAGGATCTGTTTGATACATACTTAACATCACATGATCACATGGGTTCACATTAGTAGTATAATTATATTCCTATTTGTCACTCTGTACTTTACTCAGCTCAGCACTTCTCTTTCTTTTGATTCAAATATGTTTATTCATCACCGAATTGAATATTTACCACTTGTTTTTCTTTTTGATAATTTGATTCAATATTTGTCGGATTCAAAAAAGATTGAAATATTTTATCTACCGTTAATGAGCACGCCTCGTGTACTTTCTTTTCTTTCTTGAATTTATTAATTGACTTTGTTGACTTGGACTAGCTCTCTGATGATAGTCCTACACTCTCCAAGAAATTCCTTCTTTCTCATCTCTGTTTGTTGATTGTTAGAACTTAGATATATATATATATATATATCTAAATCATCCTGCTTGTAGATCCATGCATATGTGTTTCTACTTTCTAGTTTAATTAGTTCTTGATTTCAATCACTAAGACTGATTCAAGAAGCAAAGACATAAACACATCAGTGTTTGTTTTTGCATGATGGCATCTTCTTCTCATACAAAATATGATGTTTTTATAAGTTTCAGAGGTACCGATGTACGTTCTAGTCTTCTTAGCCATTTGAAAGTGTCCTTGAAGCAACAGAAAATCGATTTTTATGTAGATGAGGACAAACTTGAGAAGGGTGATGAAACAATTGATGAATCACTCATGTCCTTGGTCATATTCTCAAAGGACTATGCTTCTTCAAAGTGGTGCTTGGAAGAGCTTGTCAAAATTATGGAGTGCAAGCAAACTGTGATTCCTGTATTCTACCACACAGATCCATCTCATGTGAGGCATCAAATTGGTTCTTATAAAGATGCTTTCGCCAAACATGAAGAAAGGTGCCCAGAAAAAGTTCAAGTTTGGAGATCAGCTTTGAAAAGTGCTGCTGATTTATCAGGATTCCATTCTTCAAATTACAAGTTAGTTCTTATTTTCTCCACTACATTAAATATATTTCGGTTAAATTACATTAAGTCCCCCTAGTTTCACGTCAGAGGCAGAGAATATCCCAGTTTCAAAATTTGACAAACAGACCTCTTGAGTTTTTAGGTGTGCCCACTTAGGACCTCTAAGTTTTTATCTTGACATATAGACCCTTGAACTATTAATTTTATTCACTTTTGGACCCTTGACTTTTTAAAAAAGTGAAGACAGTTAGGGGTTTAAGTAAGCAAGGTTGAAAGTTCGATCAAAAGATCTGTCTATCAAATTTTAAAACTCAAGAGTCTTAAGTGAGCATAGTTAAAAACTCAGGAGTTCTTCTGCCATTTTTTTGGAACTCAGGGGTGTTTTCTGCCCTTGACCTAAAACTCAGGGGGTTTTAATGTAATTTAGTCATATATTTTTCACATCTTCCTGAAATTGCATGTTATAATAGCGGTTTAGTTTCTTAAAATATATTTGTTGTTTTCATTTGATTTGAGTTTAGTGAAGTTGATGTTATATAGAGATCTGTCTGGCATAGAAAAACTCCGTTATCTTTGTTTTCAAATCTCTAAAATGTGTGTTAACTGCATCTTTAAACTTTGCAATTACTTAATTTTCAAGTTCTTTTATTTAATTTATACGAAGAAAATTAAGATTACAGAAACTAGGAAATGTTGAAGTTTTTCATTTTTTTTTTTGGCCTGAATGTTGAAGTTTTTCATTACTTGTGTTTTAAAAGACAATTTCCTACTTTCTACTTGAAATGATTTTCTTGCTAATACAAACATCGCCGCTTCAACACCTAATTTTGCAATGTGAAAAATTGACACTTCAATTTATAGGGTTTATAACAGTATATCATAAATGAGTTAATTATAAATGAAAAACTAATAAATCTGAAGAACCAAATCATAAAATTAAAAACATGTTAATTTAGCATTTAAAAAAATCTATAGAAATTAAGATATTTATAAATATGTTTTTGGACAAAAGATGGACATGACCAAGAAGTTTAAATATTTTCCCTCTCTTTTGTTTTAGAGATGAAGCAGAGCTAATAGAAGAGGTTACCAAATCTTTGTTCAAAAGGTTGAATACGCTGATGTACCCATCCACCTTGAGAAATCTTGTTGGAATTGAAAAAAAGATTGAAGATTTACAACCACTAATGAAGCAAAATTCTCAAGATGTTTGTGTCATTGGACTTTGGGGCATGGGCGGGATTGGCAAGACAACTCTTGCAACTGCAGTATTCTATCGGTTTTGTTATGAATATGAAGGGTCTTGCTTTTTGGAAAATGTAAGAGAAGTATTTGAAAAACATGGAGTCATTGATTTGAAGAACAAACTTTTCTCTACCCTGCTTAAAGAAAAAAAATTACAAATTGACACGTCTAATGGACTACCTCCTAATGTTGAAAGAAAGCTTCGTCGAACTAAGGTTCTTATTGTTCTTGATGATATCAACGATTTAAGTCAAATAGAAAATTTAGTTGGAAAACTAAATTGGTATGGACTTGGTAGTAGAATCATTATCACGACAAGAGATAAGGACATGCTTAAGGACAAGGCTATCAAAACATATGAGGTTATGCCATTGACGTCTGAAGAAGCACTTGAGCTTTTCAATTTGAATGCCTTTGGAGAAAATTGTAAAACCTCAGAGTTTCATGGTTTGTCAAGTAAGGTGATTGAGTATACTAGGGAACTTCCACTAGCTGTAAAAGTTTTGGGTTCATTTCTTTGTGGTAAAAATGAACAGGAGTGGAAGAGTCAATTGGATAAGTTCAAAAAAAAGCCTTTCAAGAAAATTCATGATGTACTAAAGTGGAGCTATGATAATTTAGATCGTCAACAAAAAAATGTTTTTCTGTACATTGCATGTTGCTTCAAAGGGTACAACGAGTCTTCTATAATAAATATATTAGACAAATGTGATTTCTCAACTGCTATTGAGTTAAAGGTGCTTAGTGACAAAGCACTTATAACACGAACGTTAGAAGAAGATTCAATTTTTGTGTCAATGCATGACCTCCTAGAAGAAATGGGTAAAGAGATTCTTCGTGAAGAACAAATGGAAGATCCTTGCAAATGGAGACATTTATGGGATTTCCATGATATTCGTGGAGTATTAGTAAATGAGAAGGTAATTAAGAATTGATTAAAGTTTTTTCATATATATTATATTAAACTTTTCATTGAATATTTCTTTACTCCAAATACTAGTTATTCTTTACAGGGGACTGAACACATTCAGAGCATAAAAATAGACAAGGGAGCTTCTAGGAGTATGTTATGCTTAAGTCCTCGAGCCTTTTCCAGGATGCACAAGCTAAAGATTCTTAGCATTCATAACTCTAATCTGGTGAAGCTACCTAAAGGCCTCGAATCTTTGCCAAATGAACTAAGGCTTCTTTATTGGGAAAATTATCCTTTAAGATACCTACCTGCAACATTTTGTGCAAAAAATCTTGTGGAGCTCTATCTGCCTCATAGCAAATTGAAAAGGCTTTGGGATGGAGTGATGGTACGTATCATTAAAGTATATATATATATGTATGTATGTATGTACACTAAATAACTCTTAATTTATTGAATTATGTTAAACTTCCAAAGATAATTTCTTTAAATGGTTTGATGTTTCTCTTTTTATATTGTCACAGCCTTTGGAGAATTTGAAAACATTTCAGCTGGACGAGTCTAAAAATCTTGTTGAGCTCCCAGATCTCTCGTCAGCAAAGAATCTTGAGACAATAGACCTCCAAGAATGTTCAAGTTTGCCTGTGGTTCATCCATCGATTTTTTCACTTCCCAGACTTAGGGCCTTGGACCTTTCTGAATGCAGAAGTCTTATTTGTCTAAAAAGTGAAATCCCTTTAAAATCTCTTGCTCATCTGTTTCTTCGCAAGTGTGTGAGATTGAAGGAGTTCTCGATCATATCCGAGAATATGGTAGCAATGGATTTATCATTCACACTAATTAAGAGTTTTACCATACCCGATGGAGGCTTTGGAAGAGTTGAATGTCTCTTGCTAGAAGGATGTTGTTGCCTCACACATCTGTCAAGCAATTTCACTGATCTAACGTCTTTGCGATTTCTTATTATTTCAGACTGTAGACAACTTGAATCTATACCACAACTTCCACCATCAATTGACAAAATTTGGGCCAAAGATTGCATAAAACTGGATGGACATTCATGCGAAGCTATTGGATTAGCAGCTCGTGCCAACCTAACAAATTATGCGCGCAAGTCCTTAGAGGAACGTGAAAGACTTCGGAAAGAAGAGTTTGGAAGATTTGACAGTTCATTCATATTCCCAGGAAAGAAAGTTCCAAGGTGGTTCAGGCATAGGACAAGAAAAGGTTTGATAACTTTTTCTCCACATTCCAAGCTTTTGGGTTGCATTTTCTGCGTCATTATTCCTGTGGGTGAAGATATCAAAAAG
Organism: Chamaecrista fasciculata; assembly: GCA_003254925.1. NCBI lineage: Eukaryota > Viridiplantae > Streptophyta > Magnoliopsida > Fabales > Fabaceae > Chamaecrista > Chamaecrista fasciculata. The sequence goes on along the minus strand of QANZ01037291.1, from coordinate 177,175 downwards.
GTTGACTGTTTAGTGACAAACAACGATGGTGTCAGACTCGATCTTGATGATATTTATCGTCGCAGTTTTGCTGCTTTCATTCATGAAACAGATGTCGGTCATCTGCGTATAACCTACGGAGATTGTGGGGGATTAGTAACTAAAAGCATTGAAGAAAGCGGAGGAAAGGGTGAAAACCCAAAGTTATCATTTAAGTTTAATGGTCGGGTTGGTGGGGATATGTCAAAAGTGATAAAACAGTTTGGGGTGCACCCAATATATGCCAAGGAGAAGGAGGATGATATGGATGATGGTGAAGATGATGATTGGCAAGACTATATGACTGATCTTGATGATGATGATGAGAAAGATGAGGATGATGACCAGGAAGATGATGAGAAAGATGAAGATGACGACCAGGAAGATGAGGATGATGATGATGATGATGATGAGTGGAAGCCTTTCCGTCACCTACTAAAGACTCAACTCAAAAAGATGTTTTCGTGACCCACTAATGACTGAAATCAGAAATTTATCTTTGGCTGATATAAATAATTCAAGACAACTAGGATATTTACCAAGACGAAGATGAGTACCATGATGAGGAGGAGGAGTTGTAATAAGTGATTGTCATGTGTACTTACAACATTATATATATTGCTTCCCATTTGTATTCAATTCTCAGCTTTATTAATTAATTTATGCCATCTTTCATTTAAATTAAAGATCAGTTGTTTCAGTTTCAAACTTTAAGCATGTGTTTGGTATGATCAAAAGAATACATTTTTTTTCTTAAAAAAATAAAGTTGCAACAAACTCCCTTCACTTTCCAAATGGCATGCATTCCTATGTTTAATCTAATCAAAAACATATATATAATCAATACTTGCAGGTAATAAATAGATTCAAATACACTACTAATTAAATTTAAACAATTTTTCATTTTATCAGGAACTACGTACACTCCATAACTTCCACCTATGATAAATGAGCCTTTAATTTTTTTTTAATCCTTTCTTATTAGTTTATTCCATTAATTATGAAATAACAAATTTAAAGTAAAATAAATCAACAATAATGTTTCATTCTTAACTTTGGTTGACTAGGAGTATACAGATAGCTTCCCAAGAATAAAAAAGACTTCTTTCTCTTGCGCTGTTGCATTTCAATGTAACTTTGCTCTAATGTCATCTTAGTATAACTAATTCTTTCTGTTTGTATGATATATCCATGCCTGTGTTTTTAATTTAGTTCTTGAAGCCACTGTCTCTTTTGTCTTTCATTTTTTGTGCTTGATCTCATCCATCTCTTAGCTTGTTTAATTTTCACTAGGATCCATCAAAGAAGAGGCATACCGGCCAGATCTTCATATACAAAGACTTTTGAGTTTGTAAAATTTTTAAAATATATACCGCTGCGCTAAGTTGTTTTTACTGTTGCAAATACGAAAAATTGAACAAACTGTAAAACTGGATAGCGTATTGGCCAAAAAAATCGTAGATAAATTCAAAAATAAAACAAACCGTGGGCCGAAATCACGGTCTCAAAGGAAACCGTGAATCTGATTCACGGTTTGATTATGAGCGAACCGTGAACAGCATCACGGTTTGATTAACCCATTCCATGTGCTGCAATCACTCTATGAATGATTAACCCATGAAGAGAAAGGATCATCGAACTCTGTCTGAAGAAGATGAGCCTTGATAGAGACCAATGCTTCCCTCTCTTCTCTCACACAACATTGGCTTCCATATATCTGAATTACCAACACTAGAACTTTTAAACACACCACCATTATTAACCTTAACCCCATTTTTCATTAAATTAATTAATCCCACCCTCAATTCACTTTCAACACTATATATATATATATAGCTACTGTGATATATATATATATATATGCAAGCTTGATGATTTGCTTCATCTATACCTCTTGTATATATAAACATGCATACAAGACACTAATTTAATAATTCCCCTAGCTACTACCTACCCAATATTTTATTACATGGAGTCAAGTCAATGCTAGCTAGAGATTGTGAATTATTGCTCCTAATAAATTAATTAAAGGCAACTAGGCTCTTTAATTTGTTAACTACAAAGGATGAGTATATATACAGGAGTACAAATCAGAATGTATCATGTGACCTGTACACTGAACAAAATTAAAGCTTCATTATATTACTTAGCTAATGACCAGTTAACTAAAGCCTTAACAGAATGCGAGAAGAAAAGCTGACCTCCGCTATTGCATAGATCTCCTGGAAAGTATGGCTCTCAACATGCATAATGATTTCTTCCATGTTCCAAAGAAGCCATAAGCCACCCGCATACCCCATTGGGTCGACAATGTAGTGAGCCGAGAAGCCAAGAGAACTGACAATGGATTCAGCACGTTCTCCCCCCACCCGAGTCTCTGTGAGAAGAACAATATTAGGCTTGTGTATGCTAATCAACTCCATGAATGCCCTTCGAAAATCTGGACCTCCAGCGCCTCTTACGTTCCAAGCCAAAATGTTGAGTGGTTTCATGATGGGATAAACTGAGGGGTAAGTCCTGCCAGTGCTTTCGTCGCTGTCATCAGATGGGTAATCCTGGAGCGTGGCACGGGGGCGTTCAGCATCCCAATTCAGAAAGGGATCGCAAGAAAGGTGGTAGTCTAGAGCTCCCGCATTGATCATGAGCTGCGCTGTCATATGAATTCTTATTGCATAAAGGTTGTTGTCTGCCCTGATCACTGCGATGTCGGAGTAATTCCAGCGAAAATGTTGGGCAACAGGTAGTGCTGTTATGGCTCTCGTAGTCGTGAGCTGACTGAGAATGTGGTCCCTGAATTCCGTTTGCACAGGGTGAGCATGCCAGATGCGCGCTGGGGGTATTATGAGGATGAGACCGTTGGCCAGCAGCGCTTCCATGTACAGCGCTTCCATCTTGATCGCCAACTCAACAAGGAGCTGCTCGATGTGCTGCTCCTGGAAGAGGAACTTTGGGCCTCTAAGTCCAGAGTATGATGGCTCAATTTGGGGGACACTAATACGAAGTTTTTTCATTCCTCGGTTATCAGTCGACGAAGGAAAAATAGAATCACATCGATTAAAGATTCTGTAGGAAATTGGGTGTTTGATCCGGGTACTATAAGATCCCTCTTCATAAACCATTTGAAGAACCTTTTTGATCACAGACCAACACAGCCACTTTCCTTCCATGTCCCTTGTACTACCGTGCCGGAAAATTCTCTTTCTTGCGCTCCACCTTCTATCCTCGAAATCAAGGATGCTCTTTGGGACCTCAAACCTTATAAAGCCACGGGGTTTGATGGGTTTCAACCGGGTTTCTTTCAAGCTTGCTGGGAGTCTGTCTGCAGTCTTCTCTGTTCTGACATCCAAAATTGTTTTATCAATGACTCTATTCCATCTGATTGGAATAAGTCTCTCATTTGCTTGATCCCTAAATCCAATAATCCCTCTGAAATCAGCCACTATAGGCCCATCAGTTTGTGCTCTACTCTTTATAAGATAGTCACGAAAATCCTTGTCAAGAGACTTAAGGCCATCCTCCCTGATCTTATCTCCTTCAATCAAGGCGCGTTTGTCCCGGGAAGAAAGTCTTGTGATAATATTGTTATTGCACAAGAAGTTGTTCATTCATTTGCTCTAAAGAAGGGCCAAAACTATGGGTGGATGATGATAAAACTGGATCTCGAGAAGGCATATGACAAGATTAGCTGGGATTTCGTTCTTAGCATTCTCAATTCCTTCAATTTCCCTCCTAAATGGGTCAATCTTATATACCATTGCATCTCCACTGTCCAACACTCCATTATTTTCAATGGCTCCACAACCCAGTTCTTCGCTCCCAAGTGTGGCATTCGTCAAGGGGACCCTCTCTCCCCTTACCTCTTCATTCTTTGCATGGAGCTTCTCTCTAGCCTTATCCACTTGGAGATACAGAACAAGCGCTGGAATGCCCCCAAGTTTAATGACATCACCATTTCTCATCTTCTGTTCGCTGACGATGTCCTCCTGTTCGCCAAAGTCAACAAAAAAAGTATTAGAAGTATTGATGGGGTTCTTAAAACATTCATTAATGCATCTGGTCTTAATGTTAATCTCTCCAAATCCTCCATCTGGTTCTCTCCCAACACCCATCCTGACCACAAAGCCTTTGCCTCCTCCGTCTTGGGCATTAGAGAGTCTTCCTCTCCCGGTAGATACTTGGGGATTCCTCTTGGCATTAAGGGACTTAAAAAAGATTTTGACGAAGTGGTTGACAAAATTAAGGCAAGATTTGCGGCTTGGAATACTAAATTCCTCTCCCCTATGGGGAAGATTACCCTTATTAAATCTGGTTCAGCTGCGATCTCTGCCTATTTTATGCAAACACTGCCTTTCCCTAAGGCTACTTGCGCTCACGTTGATAAGTGTACGAGAGATTTCTTTTGGAGCTCTAAGGATGGTAAGAAAAAGATGCACCTTGTTAATTGGGATGCTATCTCTAAGCCGTTGTCTCAAGGGGGTCTAGGTTTCTTCAAATCCCTGCAACGCAATGATGCTTTCCTTGGGAAACTTTATTGGAGAATGATCCAAGAGCCCCTTGCTCCTTGGGCAAAGATTTGCGGTTACCAACTTAATAAGAGAATCCCAAAATCTATAATCTCCAAAAGTCTCAAACGAGGCAAATCTGTGTTTGATAGGGGAGTCAAATATAATATACATTATGGTAGGCAGACTTCTTTGTGGTATCATAATTGTCTTGGTAAGGGTTCTTTAAGAAGCTTCATTGTGGGTCCTCTCCTTTTGCATGAAAACATCCTAAAAGTGGCTCAAGCCCTCAATGATGCTAGACAGTGGAATTGGGAAAGCTTCTCCTTTGTGCTCCCAAGTGAGATCTATAATTCTATGATCAGCATTCCCAGAAACTCTCTCTCAAATAACGCTGATACCCAAGCGTGGGGTCCCAATGCGGATGGTGATTTCACAGTTAAATCAGCTTACCTAATGCTCACTAATCCAACTCATGATATCCCCTTAAATCTCGACTGGGTGTGGAAGATACAATGTCATTCTAGATACAAGTTCTTTATTTGGCTGTTGTGCAGAGACTCTCTCCCCACTAATTTAATTCTTTATAAGAGGGGCATCCCAATCCTTCCTTATTGTGTCCTTTGTGGCCAAAGTGATGAGTCTGCTGAGCACCTCTTCAAAGATTGTTCTTCCTCTCGGTCCATCTGGCAGCACTGCACTGTACCAGATCTCTTTCATGCCTATAACCCTACTTTTAAAGACTGGCTCAAGGCTTGCATCGGCTCCCAAACACCTTCAAATCACAATGTTCCGTTTGGTACATGCTTCTTATACTTCTTGTGGAACACATGGTTTGCAAGAAATAACAAAATCTTCCACCATGAACCTTCTACCCCCAAGCGGTGGCGGCTAAGGCTTCTAAACAAGCTGCAGAGTTTTTCTTCTTAGGCAATCCTCGGAAACATCCTCACAAAGATCCAGTCTGTTCCGTGATCTCCTGGAAACCCCCTGTTGAGGGTTGGCTTCAATTAAACATTGATGGCGCCTGTGATCCTGTTTCTAAAAATATAGCTGTGGGTGGAGTCATTAGGGATTCGTTTGGGAATTGGATCATTGGCTTTAATAAGTTCATTGGGGCTGGTAGTAGCATTCTCGCTGAAATATGGGCTATGCATATGGGCATTGATCTTGCTATATCACAGGGGTTTGAAAACATTTGGATAGAATCTGACTGCTTAACTCTTATCAATTTGCTCAAAAACATTGTTGTGTCCCCTCACCATCCCCTTGCCCCTTTAATTGATGTTTGCAGGTCCTCTCTTATCCATTTTAGTAGCTGCAGACTCTCTCATGTCCTGCGCGAGGGTAACCAAGTGGCGGATATTCTGGCCCAGTTAGCTATGAAGACCATATGTAATTTTACCTATTTTGATCGTTGTCCTGCTTTTGCTTCAGCCAAATACTTTGCTGATAGAGTGGGAATTTCTTTCCCCCGTGGTTTTGGATGACTATGCCTCATCTGGTGTTTTCCTTTTGCTTTGTATTTGTTGTTTTGTTGCTTTGACTTTCATGTTGCTCACTCTGTACTCTTTACCTTGGTTGCTTAGTTAATGAACCTTCCTTTTACGAAAAAAAAAACTAAAGCCTTAACAAGCAAACCAAACTAGTTAACAAACTAATTAACCGCACTAGTTTCTTTAAGTAAAGCAAATTAATTAGCATATTAACAAAACGTTTAGCCTACCCACCCTTCTACTTTTTCTAATTAAAATTTTGTTCAAAATATCTCTATTGAAAGAGTTTAATTACTAAATATCTCTACATTTTCATGAGAACTTTTATTAATCTTCAATGTGATAAAAAATTAATTAAAATTAAACTGCATATAATGTTTTAATTTTTATAAATCTAAAATTATAAAAATTTAAAACTTTATATACATATTTACATACTTGGATTGCATTGATTGTAAAATTTTCTTTTTGTTCCCACTAGCAAACATAGAGAAAATCGACCCCATTATATTGTTCTAGGTGCTTCCTTCTCATACATAAAATGTCCGAGACATTTGTAAGAGAAGAGGAAAAAGATGAAGAAGCATATAAGAAAATTGGGGCAGACATAAACCCCAAATTTCTACTACAAAGACTAAAAAGCCTCTCTGATTTCTCATATTTTGGTGCAGTATACTCCTCATGGCCAGATATTAAACAATATTGTCATCCCAATCCGCAGATCTCACTCCTCATGCTCTTTACAACATTGTCAACTAATATAGTATTGGCTGTAGAGGATAACACTCACCATTTACCATAGTTAATTAGATTTATTGCTATATTGCTGAGCTGTATGTGATGAGCTGTATAGAAATAGAAGGCGTTTGAAGGATTCTTTTTCTGTATATATGTGTAATGTACTGTATCTTTTTGAAATGAGAAAAGCATTATTGATTACTTTACCCTTTGTTTGCTCAGCTCCTTTATGGTATCAGAGTTGACTATGATGGTTGTGCCTGAGCATGCCTATGAGGTATGGGATAAATTAGAAGTGTTTTTTGCTTCAAGAACTAAAGCTAAGGTGAAACAATTTAAAACCCAGCTTCGTACTCTCAAAAAGGGTACCATGAAGATGAATGAATTTTTACTGAAAATCAAGAAAACAGTTGATAGTTTATTTTCAGTTGGTTCTCCTATTTCTACTGCTAATCACATTGATGCTATTTTGGAAGAGTTGCCACAGGAATATAATGCATTCATTGTATCTGTTACCTCTATAACTAAGCCTTATACTGTGACAGAAATTGAAAGCTTATTAGTGGCTCAGGAGGAGAGAATAGAGAAATATAAGAAAGAGCTTAAGGTTTCACCCAAAATGAGTACCAATTTGGCTCAAACTCAACCCAAATTTGTGCCTCTCAAGAATACTTCTCAGAATTTTTCTGCTCCTTCATCTAACACTCAGTCTCGACCTCCCTTCAATCCAAACTTTGGTGGTCGTTTTGGAAGAGGTGTTGCAAGAGGGGGTCGCGGTCGTGGCAGAGGCTACAACAACAACAACAACAATAGGCATCAGTATCAACTTTGTGGCAGACCTGGACACATGGCATTGCAGTGTTTTCACAGGTTTAACCAACAGTTTATTAGTCTTTTCTCTCAAGGAACACCTCATTAGCAGCATCCCTCAAAGAAAACCAATTTCCAGTTCACTCCAACATCTATGATAACTTCACCTACTGTGTTTGATGCCTCTTGGTACCCAGAATCGGGGGCTAGCAATCACATTACTCCAGATCTCTCTAATGTCACCAACATGTCTGCTTATAATGGTCCTGAACAGGTTTATTTGGCTGATGGAACATGTATCACTATTTCACACTTAGGTTGTGCTAAGGTGCAACATAATTCTTCTTCTCCATCTTTAATTCTAAATCACCTCCTTCATGTTCCCTCTGCTTCAAAGAATTTAATTAGTGTCTCTAAATTTGCTTTTGACAATCGTGTCTTTTTTGAATTCCATCCTCACACTTGTTTTTCGAAATGCCAGGATACCAAGAAGATTTTAGTCCAGGGAATTGTGAGAGATGGGCTTTACTTGTTTCCTAATCTGAAGCTTGCACACTCCACACCAGCTCCTAGTCCTTCTGCCTTGACAGTTTCCTCTTCCTCACCTAAAAACTGTTCTGTTGATCAATTTAATTTGTGGCATTGTTGTTTAGGACATGCATCTACTTCTGTTGTTAACAGTGTTCTGAATAGTTGTAATATTCGATCTTTTAATAATGTGCATAATTTTCTTTGTTCTTCATGTTGTTTAGCTAAGGTTCATTGATTTCCTTACACTAGATCCACTACTGTTTATCATAATCCTTTTGATCTTGTGCATGCTGATGTGTGGGGCCCTGCTCCCATTGTCTATTTTAATGGTTACTCTTATTTTATGCATTTTATTGATGAACATACCAAATTCACATGGTTGTATCTTCTTAAACATAAGGATGAAGTATCTAAAGTTTTCTTACAGTTCAAAGCTATCGTTGAGCTCCAGTTTAATAAGAAAAATCAAATGTCTGCAAACTGATAAAAAACCAAATTCACATCTATTCTTAACACCCATGGCATTCATTATCGAATGTCATGTCCCTATACCCCTCAACAGAATGGTACTGCTGAAAGGAAGAATAGACATATAGTTGAACTTGGTTTGGCAATGCTTGCTCATGCTTCCATGCTTCTGAAATTTTGGGATGAGGCTTTTCTAACATCAGTTCATATAATTAATCATTTACCAACACCAAATCTTAGTCATTCTTCTCCATTTACTCTTCTTTATAATAAAAATCCTTCCTATTCTCATCTTCGTGTCTTTGGTTGTTTGTGTTTTCAAAACCTTAGACCCGATAATCAAAATATATTTGCTTTTAAATCTATTTACTACACTCTTCTTGGTTACAGTTCAAAGCACAAAGGATATCGATGTCTAGGTTCTAATGGCAAAGTCTACATTTCAAGAGATGTTTTGTTCAAAGGAAAATCTTTTCCTTTTCAGACTTCTACCTCTTCCACAAGTTCTTCACCTCTTTTGCACCTCTGCACTCCTCTGCTGTGAATACTGATATCTTGTCTTCTATGCAGTCTTATTCTTCCTTGTAGGTTCCTTATGCAGTAGCCTTTGGTGTCTCTCCATCTAGTTCCATCTCTTCCTGCTCAGATTCTTCCACAAGGTCTCCTTTGCCTCCACCTTCTCCAATGCTTTCAAATGCTCATGTCTCTTCTACTACTGCCACTTCCATCCGTGCTGCTCCACCAGTTGTAAATGCACATCCTATGATCACTCGCAGTAAGAAGGGAATTTTTAAACCAATAGTTTTGTCTGCTGTTGTTGAACCTGCTTCTAGCCAACTTGCTTTACAGGATCCTCACTGGCGTGCTGCAATGCAAGAGGAATTTGCTGCCTTGACAAGAAATCATACGTGGGATCTTGTTTCTCTTCCACATGGAAAAACTTCTATAGGCTGCAAATGGTTGTTCAGATTGAAGAAACATCCTGATGGTACCATTGATCGATACAAAGCCCGACTTGTTGCTAAAGGCTTTCATTAAACACCCAGTTTCAATTTCTCTGAGCCGTTCACCCCTGTCATCAAACTTGTCACCATTCGTTTAGTCCTCAACATTGCTCTCTCTCATAGCTGGTCCATCGGACAACTTGACATAAACAATGCATTCCTCAATGGACACATTTCTGATGAGGTTTATATGAATCAACCTGAGGGTTTCAGTAATGGTGATCCTTAAATTGTTTGCAAGCTTTTATAAATCCTTGTATGGCTTACAGGAAGCCCCCCGGGCATGGTTTGACACTCTTGCTTCAACTCTTATTTCTTTTGGATTCGCTCGTGCCAAAAGTGATGCTTCTCTTTTTGTTTACTCTACCTCTACTTTCATTTCTTATGTCTTGGTCTATGTTGATGACATTATTGTCACTGGCAGCAACTCTCACCACATTACCACTCTCATTTCCTCTCTTCACAATCGGTTTGCCTTGAAGGACCTTGGTCACCTTCACTACTTTCTTGGCATTCAAGTGGCCAAGACTTCAGCTGGAGGGTTGCTTCTCACACAGTCCAAGTACATTTCAGATTTGTTGCATTGAGTCAATATGACAACAGCCAAACCTCAACCCACACCTATGGCAGCTGGTACCAAGTTGTCTCAGTCAGGTACTAATATTTTTTATAATCCCAAGCTCTATCGTTCAATTGTGGGTTCCCTCCAATATGTATGTATTACTCGTCTTGAGATTGCATTCTCTGTCAACAAAGTCAATTCATGCATTTTCCATTGATTGATCATTGGCAATGTGTTAAAAGAATTCTAAGATATCATCAAGGAACTTCCACATTTGGCTTGCATCTTCATAAATGCTCTTCTCCTCGTCTTAGTGCATTGTGTAATGCTGATTAGGCCTCTGACATCCAATGATCGTCGATCAACTACTGGATTCTGTGTTTATTTTGGTAATAACCTCATCTCATGGTCTTCCAAGAAGCAAGTTGTAGTTTCTAGATCCTCTACTGAAGCAGAGTATCGTGCTCTAGCTTTTGTTGTTTCTGAATTATGTTGGCTGTAAGCTCTCCTTTCTGAACACAAAATCCCTCCTTCAGCAGAGCCTCCCACTGTTTTCTGAAATAACATGAGGACAGTGATGTTATCAGCTAAGCCTATCCTCCATTCTCGCATGAAACATATAGAACTTAATCTTTTCTTTGTTATAGAAAAAGTTCAAGCCAAAATGCTCACTGTAGCTCAAATTTCTTCCAAAGACCAGATAACAGATGCTTTAACAAAGCCACTTCCTAAGCCTCAATTCTTATCTTGGCGATCCAAGTTTTGTGTGGGTACACTAAGCTTGAGGGGGGATAATAGAGTATTGGCTATATAGGATAACACTCACCATAGTTAATTAGATTTATTGCTATATTGTTGAGCTGTATGTGATGAGTTGTATAGAAATAGAAGGCGTCCGAAGATTCTTTTGTTGTATATATGTGTAATGTATTGTATCTTTATGAAACGAGAAAAGCATTATTCATTACTTTACCCTTTGTTTGCTCAGCTCCTTTATCAAGAACATGGACACGTTAGAAAGGTTGTAGAGAAACAAAGAAAGCGTTGTCGGAACAGCCTCAATCAGAACTTGAACGTGCTGCTTAAAGTTGTTGCACTGATAAGGGTTGGTGCCACAACGTTACACCAAAACTAATAGAAAATTGCTGTTTAGCAATGGCAAAATACGTTGCTAAATTGTAAAAATCTGTTGCTAAACAGAATTTAGCAACGGATTTTTGACGTTGCTATATCTGTTGCGTAAATCGGCCTTGCTAATTCTGGCAACGAATCTACTAAATCGTTGCTAATTTAACAACAGATTATTCTGTTGCTAAATGTCTATTTCGAGGTTGCTATTCTAGTTTACAGATTTTTGATTTGGTTGCTAATTTTGAAAGATATAATTTATTTCTGGATTAGTAGGTAAATTTGTTCGGAATTAGAATTGAAATATTAATTGCTAAATTTGATCAAGGCTAGTTTAATAAATAAAAAAATAATATATTATATAAAATTATAATATAAAATATTCTAATACAACAAAGTATTATATAATACTGAAAAAAGGTTTATCATTATATGTCTTTTGTTGATTTACAATCTTATAATTTGCTTCTATAATTATTCTTCTACCATTTCATCTTCACCAACTTCTTGTACTCTTGAATGTCATTCAAATTCTTCTTAATTTTTACTGATTTAGCCTTGATCGCACCCGTCGCTAGGTGGTCAAAAATACTAGAATTAATGGATTATACTGGTGCAATCCGAGTCGATCTCTCGAGGAACTTTTGTGCAAAGTTTAAAAGCAACGATATCAAATTATCACTAATCGGGTGAAAGCAAAGGAAAATCGTTCTTTGAGTGATTATCTATGACCTAAAGCAATAATTAAATTAAGCAATAATATTTTTGGGTTTTTGATTAAAAGGACTGAATTGAAAGGCAATAATAATAAATTAACGGATTAACCAAATTGAGAGAGTACCTGACAGAGCAATTGGATTAAGCAATCATCACCACTAAAGATTAATGGAGCATCTCACACAAATCATCCTAAGGTAGTCACTAATAACTCAATGACTTAGATTAACAATATTATCATGAAAATACCTCAAACAAGATAAATCATAACAAGAATTGAAAACCTTCATTCAATTGATGATAAAGAAGATCAAGAAACATAATCTTTATAACAAATACCATTGTCAAAGCTATATACCTATAATTATAACCAAACTAGTATAGACTCTAGGGTTACAATCAAGATATAATTAAAGAAATAAAACCAACTTCTTAATCAAGAATCAGAATTCACAGATAGTTCTCAGGTCCAACTAGAAATCAAGAACAATAAAGTAAAACCCTAATTCTAGTGTGAGAAAAACTCCCTAAGGGTGAAACCCTAGTTCATGTTTCGCTCCAATGCTCCACTGGGAATGAGTGTTTAGCCGCTCATGGTGGGCAGATGAACAACTTCAGAATTGACTGCCATAAATGCACAAAAAGCTTCACGGAAAGATGAGAATGGCTAATCACTGAGATAAAGAATGTGGAAAACTGTCTTTAAGCAAGCGTACCTCCAAACTGACCTAAGGAACCCTCATATATGAAAATTTCGGCTTATCCCACTGCGGCTGTGCATGGCGGGAATTACAGTGGGATACTGTAAATCCCGCCGCCGAACCCACCATGGCTAGTCCCGAGGCGGTTTTGGCGGCATGAAAAACAGAGATGACTACAGACTCGAAAATAAACAACGAACACTTCGAGCACAGGAAAATCAATCCTAAAGACACTAAAATTGATCTAATCTCAGCTAAGTCAAACACAAAACATCACCAAGAGAGTTCTCAACACACCAAATCCTAAAAAATATGAAAACAAAACAAAACAAAACAAATAACAAAAACTGAAATCAAAACCTACATCTACTCACCTCCCCCACACTTGTATTTCAGTCAATCCTAAACACATGAAATTAAGGGCAAACAAGACCAAAACACATGCAATCAAGGACAAAAACTAAAGAACAAGCAAGGGAAGATAGAACACGGATTTAAGTTGAGGCTTGTGCAAACTAGGGCTTCAAAAGATGCCCATTGACCAAACTCTTTTTTCCGGTTGCATCATCTTCAATTCTGATTGCTCCGTATGGGTGGACTTCAAGAACAGTGTAATGGCCATCCCATCGGGTCTTCAACTTACCATCCCGGATTTTGAACTTTGCTTTGAACTTCAAGACTTTGTCTCCCACTTGGAAATTTTTCCGGAGAATGCCTTGATCATGAATCTGCTTGGTCTTTTCTTTGTAGAGTCTAGAGTTCTCATAAGCATCCAGCCTCATCTCTTCTAATTCATGCAATTGAAGTTTTCTCTCTTCTCCACTAGCTTCATAGTCTAGATTACACCTTTTTACGGCCAAATAAGCTCGGTGTTCAAGCTCAACCGGGATGTGGCAAAAAACAATTCTATAAGGGGACATACCAATTGGAGTCTTGAAAGTCGTTCTATAGGCCCACAAGGCTTCCTCAAGTCTTAAAGACCAATTCTTACCATCTGGCTTCACTACTCTCTCTAGAATTCTTTTTACCTCCCTATTTGACACTTCAGCTTAACCATTGGTTTGGGGGTGGTAGGGTGTAGAGGTTTTATGTAACACACCCATCTTTTTAAAAAGATTTTCAATAATTCTATTACAAAAATGGGTACCCCTCTCACTTACTATAGCCCGGGGAAAGCCAAATCTACAGAAGATATTACTCTTAAGAAACTTGGCTACCGCTTGGGCATCATTCTTCCTAGTGGGTATAGCTTCCACCCACCTGGAGAGATAATCAACTGCGAACAAAATGTAAGTATAACCATTAGAAATAGGAAAAGGACCCATGAAATCTATTCCCCAAACATCAAAAACCTCACAAAATAGCAAAGGTTTATGAGGCATTTCGTGTTTTTTAAAATTCCCCCCAAAACGTTGACACGCATCACAAGTTTTACAAAATTCATATGAGTCTTTGAAAAGGGTGGGCCAATAAAAACCAGCATCAAGGACCTTTCTAGAGGTTTTCCTAGCACTAAAATGGCCACCACAAACTGAACTATTGCAAGCTTATAGAATACCAGATGTTTCCCACTGAGGCACACAGCGCCGTATTACTTGGTCAGAACAAATCTTCCAAAGATCTGGTTCTTCCCAAAGGTAATATTCTGCTTCACTTTTAAGTTTCTAAACCTGTGAGCGGGACAGAGAAGGAGGTGTTACATTAGCTACCAAATAATTTACTAAATCACCAAACCATGGTAAAGCACTGGCTAAAGAACACAAAAGAGAATCAGGGAAATTATCAATATCAGAGTCAAAGTCAACTCCCTGAGTTGTAGAAGGTGGTCTACTGAGATGATTCGCCACATGATTTTCTGCTCCTGCTCGATCTCGAATCTCAACATCAAATTCTTGTAGGAGAAATGCCCATCTCAATAACCTACCTTTTGAATGGGGTTTAGTCCATAGAAATCTCACGGTTGCATGGTCAGTGAAAACAATAACTTTAGAGTTCAACAAATATGGTCTAAATTTCTCTAAAGCATATACCACTGCATATAGCTCTTTTTCAGTTGTGGTATAATTCACTTGAGCCGGTCCAAGAGTGGATGAAGCCTAAGCTATCACCCTGGACATTTTATCTTCCCTTTGACCTAACATGGCACCAACTGCAAAATTAGAAGCATCACAGGAAATCTCAAAAGGTAAAATCCAGTTAGGTGCAACTAAGATAGGAGGGGAAGTGAGCAAAGCCTTAAGATTATCAAAAGCAATTTTGTAGGTGTCATCAAAGACAAATTCTGCATCTTTTAAAACAAGACATGTGAGAGATCGGGCAATGGCACTAAAATTTTTTATGAACCTCCTATAAAACGCTGCATGCCCTAAGAAGGAACGAACCTCCTTGAGGTTTGTAGGATAAGGAAGGGAGGATATCACCTCAATCTTTGCCCTGTCAATCCCTTTTTCAGAAATCAAATGACCTAACAAAATACCAGAATTAACCATGAATTGACATTTTTCAAAGTTCAAAATTAAATTATTGTCAATGCATCTCTTCAGAACATTCTTCAAATTAAAAAGACAGATATCAAAGGAATTGCCATATACAGTAAAATCATCCATGAACACTTCCATACTTTCCTCAAGGAATTCATGAAAAATGGACATCATACACCTTTGGAAGGTTCCTAGAGCATTACATAACCCGAATGGCACCCGTCTGTAGGCAAAAGTTCTAAATGGACAAGTGAATGTCGTCTTTTCTTGGTCCTCTGGAGCAATAGGAACCTAAACTAACCTGAAAAACCATCAAGGAAACAGTAATGAGATTTTCCAGCCAATCGCTCAAGCATTTGATCAATAAAAGGTAAAGGAAAGTGCTCCTTTCGTGTGGCGTCATTTAGCTTTCTATAATCAATACACACACGCCATGAATTTTGGACACGAGTGGGAATCAATTCATTTTTTTCATTTTTAACTACTGTCATCCCACTCTTTTTAGGGACCACTTGGACTGGACTCACTGATCAGCCCAAAAATGAACAAGTTATTTGGCCTTCTTTTGGTATGTTTATAATAGTAATATATTAGAATTAGACCAGTTGATATGCTAAGAGCAGCACTAAGGTATGGTGGAATATAGTGGATAAAAAGAGTTAATTAGCGTTTCTTTATTGTACTTTATAAATAGGTGCTACTAAATGGTTTATTCAGTGTTTCAGATATCCAAACAGGGCCAAACCAAGAGGGAAATATCAGAATATTCGAGAAGATCACGTTGAGCACAAGATATCCTTGCGCCGCCACGTGGGCCACCGGCCCAGATTCGGTAATTCCCACGGCGCACCTATCTGATAGGAATATGATGTCAGCAAGTAAGCTTCAGCAGAGTTTCATGCTGCGCCATCACTTTGAGCCAACGGCCCAAATTGGAAATCTTGCGGCGCAGATTAATCCGAAGCAGTAGAGTATGTTTTGCACGGCTACGATTCAAGATACGAAGATATAATTGAAATATCGTAGATATTTCGCTGCGCCTTCGTATTGGGCCGTCGGAGCAAGCAACGACCCAGAGGCGAATTTCTTCCTTTGACTTGCGGATTAAGCACACTACTCAACACTATAAATAGAGGTCATCATTCCACGCTCAGGGCACCAATTCACCAATTTACGAAGAAAACACCAATTCTCTCTTCAGTTTAGAATAGTTCTCATCCTAGAGCATGAGTAACTAAATAGGTAGATACTTGAGGAATGCCTCAAGGATGTGACTTGAGTTCACCATGTTTCGTTGTAAAGTCCAGATGTTGATGTTGCATTTTATGAGGTATGATCAAATTCTTCAAATGTAATTTTTGAAGTTGTTTATATATAAGTCGTAGATTACTTTTTTGTTAAAGTAATGAGACCTTGACATTCCCGAAGTTTGTCTCTCTCATGATTAATGAAGTAGCTCTTTAGGGTTTGCTAAAGAGTGGTTTACATATCTTGTTTGCATAATTAGGATTATTATTGATGTATATGTTTGTTTATTGTTCCGATGTGGCAATAATGTAGATTGCCCCGAAGAGCTTTGGCAAATAGCTCATAAACCCAGTTTTGGATGAGTTACCTATCCTAATCTTGTATCCTCTCCATTGTTTGATTAATTGTGTTTAGAGTTTAAATACATTGTCTAACTTGGAAAAGTAAATGCATATTCATTATCTAATCTTTATGATGAACAAACTATGATAGTCTATCTCTAGGGTTTTCTCTCAAGTATTCTTTTGACTCATAATATCTTATTGAATCGTGACAACCCTAAAAAATAGAAGTTACAACCTTCGTCACAATTCTCTTAGCCTCATCACATTGAGTTCCGCGAGAGATCCGACCTTGGGTTAGCATCTATACTATACTTTAATAAATATAGTTATACTTGCAAGGCTCGAGTACAATTAAATTTGATCCGTTTGACACCTTACGACGGGTGTCCAGTCACTCACCCACTCACTATCTGAAATAGGGTATATGATACCCGCACTCAAAAGCTTGGTGACCTCTTTCTTAACAACCTCAAGGATCAATGGATTAAGACATCTTTGGGGTTGTCTTTTTGGGCTTGGAGTCAGTCTCTAGGAGAATCCTATGGGTGCAAATTGAGGGGTTGATACTCATAATGTCTGCTAATGACCACCCAATGGCTCCCTTGAATTCCTTTAACACTTCTATCAACCTAAATTCTTCTTCCTGGGTGGTTGGATAATGGAGGGAACGAGCTGTTTGACATCTAAAGATAAAAGTTCACGCTCCCCCACACTTTGAGAAACAGTGCCCACACTATTGCAACTCACAGCTTCTCTGACTTCCCTTTTATGAAAATGATTAGTCTCACATGTATTGTCATCAAAACAAGCATCGTGCAAGAATTTAATAGATTGAGACAAAACACTAACTTGCATAGAATCATCAGAGGAAAAATCAGAGTTAGAAATTGAGCTTGATTGCTCATCACCAAGATTAATGGCATTGGAAATTCCAGAGTTCTCCAATGTTTCACCATTGAAGCTCACACAAGATGGAGTTGTGGAACTTTGAGAAGAATTCGGAGCAACAGCAACACCTGCACATGACACACTAAAGCTCTTGCTAGAGCTAGCATTAGTAGTAACAATTGGAGTGTCATAAGCATAATAAATTTGTGCTAAAGTTGGTGGTAGTATGCGACTAGTACGATTAACTATCGAGTAGGTGAGATTAGCCTCATTACCTCCACAAGCACAAATTTCAGGGGGAGAGAAGAAAGAAAGAAAAGGGGAACTCAGGTCATCATTAGTCAGTTTAAAATCACACAGATACATGTCCCGGGTGGACCAAAATTCATCATTAATGTCAAAAGCATCAATAGCATTCAGTCCTAGCAATGAATAGTCTTCATTTGATCTCCGACAATGGCGCCAGTTTGATCGCAGCCATCGCTAGGTGGTCAAAAATATCGAAACTAATGCACTATAGTGGTGCAATCCGAGTCGATCTCTCGAGGAACTTTTGTGCAAAGTTTAAAATCAACGATACCAAATTATCACTGATCGAGTGAAAGCAAAGGAAAATCGTTCTTTGAGTAATTATCTATGACCTAAAACTATAATTAAATTAAGAAATAATATTTTTGGGTTTTTGATTAAAAGGACTGAATTGAAAGGCAATAATAATAAATTAACGGATTAACCAAATTGAGAGAGTACCCGACAAAGCAATTGGATTAAGCAATCATCACTACTAAAGATAAATGGAGCATCTCACACAAATCATTTTAAGGTAGTCACTAATAACTCAATGACTTAGATTAATAATGTTATCATGAAAATACCTCAAACAAGATAAGTCATAACAAGAATTGAAAACCTTTATTCAATTGATGATAAAGAAGATCAAGAAACATAATCTTTATAATAAATATCATTGTCAAAGCTATATACCTATAATTATAACAAAACTAGTATAGACTCTAGGGCTACAATCAAGATATAATTAAAGAAATAAAACCAAGTTCTTAATCAAGAATCAGAATTCAAAAATAGTTCTCAGGTCCAACTAGAAATCAAGAACAATAAAGTAAAACCCTACTTCTAGTGTCAGAAAAACTCCCTAAGGGTGAAACCCTAGTTCATGCTTTGCTCCAATGCTCATCCGGGTATGAGTGTTTAGCCGCTCATGGTGGACAGAAGAACAACTTCATAATTGACTGTCATGATTCAACAAAAAGCTTCACGAGAAGATGAGAATGGCTAATGACCGAGATAAAGAATGTGGAAAACTCTCTCTAAGCTAGCGTACCTCCAAACTGACCTAAGGAACCCTCATATATAAAAATTTCGGCTTATCTCAAGAAAATCTAGGTCAGAATCATCAAGATCGGGCTTGGGCCTAATTAATTAAAATTAGCCGCAAACCCGCCGAGAGACCCGCCGCGGCTATGCATGGCGGCGATTGCGATGACGGTTTTTCCAGAAGCTTTAGTTCGTCTCGGTTTGGTCCTTGACTCGTCTCCAAACATCCCTGAGCCTTCCTCGAAGTATTTCAGCACTTTGGACTTCATTAAAACCTATCAAGAACATCGAGAAACTAAGTGAATTCTCAAGATAAAGAGGATCAATCAAATAATAAAGATTAAACCTGAGAAAACCACAAAATTAATCACAAAATAGTCCAAATATACATCAAACCTCAAGGCATCATATTTTATCATAAAGGGACATAATGGCATGCAATTAAATCCCAAATGAATATAAAATGCCCTAAAATGTCACTAAAATATATGATGAAATATGGTCAGATCAAGCCTGTTGAAGTGAATGAAAAACTGATTAGCTAACATGAAAAACTTTTTTTCAAAATCTCAAATCAACAATAATATGCAATTACTTAATATAAAGTCAAAACAAGAACATGCTACTCGGCAATACCAATAAGTCAAGAGAATTATTGGTATCAATTTATAACCAAGTCATCAATTATAAATTTCTTGCACAAAAAACCATAATTCACACAAAATTTTAGCAAACCAAAACAAACTTTTAACATTTGTCTGTAGGACGAAATCTTGCAGCTGAGTTTTGCACATTTATTTGATTCGATCTTTTGATTGTAATTAATAATTACATTTCTCTCTCTAGTCAAGAAAATTACTTTTCATATATTCTTTACCACTACACACACATAACCCACGTACATTAAAATAGTTGCCCAAGACCACTTCATACACACAAACACATTNTAAGATTAGATATATCACAACGTTAATGATATTCTATATATTAATTACAATGATAATTATTTTTCAGTTTCAATTAATATATATTTCAACAATAATCATAAAATATTAAAATTATAACAATATTTATTTTTAATATAAAACTCTTAATTAAAAAAATATTTATATAAAATTAAAAGTTCAATTTTTATTACAATTTTTAAAAGATAAAAAAATTTTACACAATGACTAAAATCCAAAAAAAAATTGAATTTTAAGTTTTAACCTATTCTTGACAGAAGTTGTTAAAAGAGCTTTGGCCAAAATAAACACAAAAAAGGATAAGTGGATAACAGAGTATGACAAACATTAAAACGTCCTATCTACAATCTACACTCTACTAATTTTTGTCTTTTTTTTCCAATCATACCATAAAAAACAGTGAATACTATAATAGACCCAAATATTCGTTTTCCTTGAAAAAGTCCGTTACTGGTACTGTTTGAAATAGAAAGCAAGTAATCAATCAAGTATTGAATCACATGAAGCAGAGAGAGTGAGAAACAGAGGGAAATGCACAGTATATATAGGCAAGTGGAATATTTTGAAAAGTGGATTTTGAGTGACGAAAGAAAGCGTGGGATTCGAAAATCAAATGAAAAGGCGTGGTAGTATGTATGAGTATGAGTGTATGACTTTACCAGAGAGAGCAATCATTTCAGTCTGGGTAAGGCCATTGGAAGCAAATAGTGAATT
This sequence comes from Chamaecrista fasciculata, assembly GCA_003254925.1. NCBI lineage: Eukaryota > Viridiplantae > Streptophyta > Magnoliopsida > Fabales > Fabaceae > Chamaecrista > Chamaecrista fasciculata. The sequence goes on along the minus strand of QANZ01037291.1, from coordinate 156,526 downwards.
GAGCTGGTTCAGATTGTAGTGTGGTTGTGGCAGCCTCCCATTCACACTCGATGCCTTCGATTCTAGCCCATCGTACCTCCCTAGCTCCACTACATAAGAAGGCCCTCCAGCCTACACATATGTAAAGTTCAGGGACCAAAATGATACTTTTGCCTAAAAATGAAAGTAAGAAACTTGGTAAAGCTGAAGAGAGAGACCAGTGTAACGACGTCGCGGGTGGCCAAGGCGAGGATGTCGGCGCAGGAGACTTTGTTCCGGCATTGAGGGACGGCGTCGACGGCGGCTTTTGCCTTGATGACGGTGTCGAAGCCGTCTCCGGCGAGGGAGAGATTGTCAGGGTGATCCTTCTCTGCTTTGTTGTTACCATTAGAGGCGACCATGATGGAAGCATCGCAGCCATGGACGAAGCAGTCATGGAAGAAAAGACGAATGGTGGCGGGAGCAGTGGTGAATGTCTGTTGAAACTTGGTTTTGACGGCTTGTCTCACTATGTGCTCCACGTTGGGGCAGATCTTGGCGTAATGGTGAGGACTTAGCTGAGCCACGGTTAGAGTACTAGTTAATGTTATCATGAGTAGTGAAACAGAGAACACAAGTATGAGATGATTAAGCCTGCCCATTGCTTTTGCAGAGAGAAAGAGAGAATGATTCTTCATTTGTGTGTGGGAAAAGAAGGAGGGAGTTAAAGTTATATAATAGAGAGGGTATCAACTAACAACTATCAAGGTGTCGGGGTCACGAGCCACTTGTATACTTGTATTACTATTAGGCATTAGCTACTAGCTAGGTCCTCTTTGAAGTTTGAAACCCTTTTGCTTGTTTTTTTTAGGTCAAACTCTCAAATTGGTCCTTTATGTAGGGGGTGGATTTCAAAATGGTCCCTTGTATTTATTTCAGATGGGTCCTACATCTTTTCATGATGTTTTTAATTAGACCTGAAAATACTAAATGTGGTTATATTTCTCTTATTTCAAGCTTAAATGCGTCGACGAATCCATACTTACACGTTTTTTTAACGAGTACTTTAGGACCATCAACAAACAAAGTCAAATTGAGTCCTAAAAGTGTATAATTTGTTTCTAAGTCAAACAAATGAAATTGATTATATCTCTCTCATTCTAAGTTCGAAAGTGACGACTTCGAGACTATGTGTTAACTCTCGAAGAGTTTTTTCTCTATCCAGTTAAGATCGCTAGAAAATAAGGTCAAATTGAGTTTTGAAAGTAGATTTGGGACCAATTTGAAATATCATGAAAAGATTTAGGACCAATCTAAAATAAACGAAAGATAAGAGACCAATTTGAAATCTACCCTATACATAAGGGACTAATTTGAGTCTTTGGCCTTTTTTTTAAAGGAAAGTAAGGAGGGTGTGTGTGTGTGGTTGTTTTGTATAATAATTAATAACAAGGGGAGAAATTATAGTAGGAGGGTACGGGTACCTTATTACTATACATTTGCCTTTGAAAGGGACACTATTGAGTAAATGGCAATGTGGATGGATATATATATATATATATATATGGTGTTGTTCGTCTTATTCGTATAACTGTTGGAGTGGGTTAAAACTTAGAAGAGTAGAGACTACTTAGGGAGGGCCCTGCTTTCAAATGGAATCATTTCCCAATTTTCCCAAGAGGTGGACCAAATTAGGTTAACATATAAGAGAGAGAAAGGAATCGATATGATTAGAGAAAATATCATGAAAAGATAGAAAACTATAGTACAGGTTTAAAATTATAGTCTATGAAATTAAAAATAAGAAAAAATTTATTATTTGGTCTCTCTTTCTTTACTAAGTTAACAGTTTAGTTCCTTATTTATTTTACATACATATTTGCTATATGTGTGTGTGAAAAATAATTACTTTTCTCATAGCGTGGATTCGCTTTCGAGCACTTCCACTCCCTCAACCTTTGTTTTTCTTTGAAAAAATCACATACAAAAAAGTAGAACATGAGGACAGATAGACAGATAGACAGATAGGGAGCTCGAACTCTTGGCATATAGGATGAGCAAAAGTTAGCAATAAAACAATCTCTGATCTTAATTAATTTTTGTCGCTAAATTTAATTGAAAAAAAACTAAATTATTAATTCATAGTCTATTTATTATATATGACTTTGTGTTTTGAGTTGCTGAGGGACCAAGCTCTATATTCTTTTTTTTTTCAAGAATAGTTATCCATACAACTTAAATTACTTGATGTTGAGATATATATATAGGAGTAAACTACTAAATTGGTCCCTGGATTATTGGCTCGCTAACAAATTAATCCTCAGATTAACGAAATTGACAAATAGGTCCCTAAATTTTACAAACGTTACTCAAATTGGTCCTTCCGTGAAATCTCCGTTAGTTAACTCGCTGACGTGGCCGTTAAGAAAATTGAAAAAACAAACGTCAATTGTGCATTTAGCGCCACATCAACATTAATAATTAAAAAAAATATTTCATTCAAAATTCAAATAGGTCCCTGAGTNTTTGGGACACTTTACAATTTTAGGATTTTAGGGTTTATGATTTTAGGATTTAGGGTTTTGGTTTTAGGGTTTAGGATTTTATGGTTTAGGGTTTGGGGTTTAGGATCTTAGGGTTTGGGGTTTGGGGTTTGGGGTTTAGGGTTTAGGGTTTTTAATACGTTTAAGGACTAAACTGGAATATTTGGAAGAGTTTTGGGACACTTTACAATTTTATTTTGAGGATTTGGGACTAAAATGAATTAAGATGATGAAAAAGAGGTGTAATTGAGAATAATGAGATAAAAATATAACTCAGGGACCTATTTGAATTTTGAATGAAATATATATTTTTTAATTATTAATTCTGATGTGGCACTAAATGCACAGTTGACTTTTGTTTTAAGTTTTCCAACTGCTGACGTGGCACTTAACGTGCCACGTCAACAGTTAATGGCCACGTTAGTGAGTTGACTAACAGGTATTTCATGGAATGACCAATTTGAGTAACGTTTGTAAAATTCTGGGATCTATTTGTCAATTTCGTTAATCTGGGGACCAATCTCTCAGCGAGGCAATAATCCAGGGACCAATTTAGTAGTTTACTTATATATATAGTCTCCACATGTACTTTATTGAGCGTTTGGTTTTCTTATGAATTTTTATATATTTTTTCAAAATAATATATAGAAAAACTATATTTCTGATTAAAATAACTTTCATTAAGAAAACTATTAAACCAATATTGTCGGATTTAACTAATTTTTTTCTAAAAACATATTGAATATATGAAATTACTACAAAATTAACGTTGATAGAAAAAATATCATAGTTAATTATCATGATTAATTAATAATGATGAGTATAGTAATAACCATTATAATATTAATGTCGTCAGGCCAAAAAAAAATATTAATGTCTATATACACATACATAAATATTTGTATATATTTAAAAGTCTAGTTCTCACTATAGTTTATTATTATACTCCGATATCTCCTATTATTTACAAGCAATTTTTTTTTTTTACAAACCAACACGAAAAAAAGTTAGGCTAGAATGGCAGATATCTTATATATAGGACATGCATATATTTATATTAGGCCTTAAGTGTATTTTTGGTCTTATATTTCTTTCTCAGATTTCAATTTGGTCCTATATTTTTTTTGTTGTACTTTTGGTCTCATATTTTTTGGTCAAATATAAAATTGGTCTCGTATCTTTTTTGTTACAGATTTGATTTCATATATTTGTACAAAATTTTACCGCTAGTCCCATAATATGAAACCTTTTGTAAAGATATAAGACCAATTCTACAATACAACAAAAAAAAATATTAGATATGGGACTAAAAATGCAACAAAAAAAAATATATAACTAAATTGAGACTTGAATAAAATATATAAGACCAAAAGTGTAAAAAAAAAATGAAACCAAATTAAGACATAAGCAAAAGTTATAGAACTAGAAATACATTTTGGAATAAAACAAAAAAACACAATCTTCTCCACCATAAGTTTCATCAAACAAAGAATAAATATTCAGGCCAAAAAAAAAACAAAGAATAAATATGTATTATATTTTTAAAAGATACCCATGAATTATCTGTATTATTAACTGAGACTATTTTTATAAATAAAAAGTAAATAAAATTTCATCATCCCACAGGGTAATCGGTAACGTACGGGAATGAAAGAATGCAGGGACTTGTGACTTTGATATCACGAGACAGTATAAATAAGAATTCATTCCCGAATTATATTTGAAAATGTAAGAATTCAATGAACCTTATTTATTAATAGACAAGAAAACAAACGCAAAGGTTAAAATTACTTTTCAACAAGGAAAAAGTAGAAGGAATATGCAACAGTAACCTATAACTGCATGACTATATATTTTATAGGCAAATTACTACATTTCCTACATATAGGCAATGAAAAAGGATCTCTTAAAATTAGGAGTTGTCAGATCTCTGAAATTACAGAGGGAGAAATACAAAGGGACAAAAAAAGGGGAAATATAAAGCCTCTTTTTTATTAATTGTAATTTTTTTTAAAAAAAAAATCCAACTTTAAAATTTTCACATTTTTATTGAATTTTAATGAATTCATTCTTGTAAGCAATGCATCCTCAGCCTCAATCGCCTATGGCGTCAAGAAATTACATGCTCTCAAGAATATATAAATACATTTATTTATATATAATTCATTTATCATTAAAAAGTTGCTTGAATTACAAAATCTGATAAATATTTTCATTTCACTAAAAATTTTTTTATATAGACTTTATGAGAGTTTACAGAGGTACTTACCGATCGTCTACCAACAAAACCTTCACAGTGAGAATCGAACTCATGACCTTGTGGAGTATAAGTTGACTCGATCTTTACTAACTAGACCAATCTTTATTGACCATTTTACTAAAATTCATGTGCAAATATTCTCTATTATAAGATTTCCATATAGTTCATTTAAATATAACATATTTATAAATACATTAAACTATAGATTTTTATGAATATCTCCTTCATTATAACTTTTTTCAATATATTCTTCATTGAACTGCGAAAATAAATAAATAAACTCCTTTACTTCCATATATTTATATTTTATATTCTGACAAACTTCATTTAAAAACTTGAAAGATAAGAAAAATAACAAATTAAAGGTTCAAGTCACGAATTAAATGAACAAATATGTAGTTTTGTATTACTAGTTTTACTCATTGTTCAATTAAAAAATTTCTAAACTGTATTTAATTCTACTAATGTAAATTTTCAGATTATTCTCTTTTTTTTTGTATTACTAGTTATTAGAAATTTTATTAATTTTTATGTTTCAAAATATTATATCTATAAAAAGTTTTAGTTAAAAGAAATATTTATGAAAATTCATAACTCGAAAAGTATTTATAAATGAGTAATGATTAAAAACAATTATGTATCACTTTCCTTAATATTATAAAGCAAATGAGTCACATGTACACCTCACACCAATATGCATGGCACATGGCAATTGAATATCACTTTAGGTTTTGGAAGCAAAAGAGGTTTAGAGACTAGCCAGATGTTAACGTCAAAGAAACTGTAAAAAGAGAAAAATCTCCCACTCTCAAAGGAAGCGGATTTGAAAGACTAAATTTTATTGTCAATTTATTTTTCTTGTCAATTTCTTTTTCAATGTTTCACATTTTTTATTAATTTTATCTTTTATTTTTACTTTAATAAATATTAACAAATGAATTTGCATAGCCAATGTCATGTAATATAAAATTAATAAAAAAAACTCAAATTTTAATTCAAATTGAAAAACAAGATCAAGGATATATCGTTAATTTATTGAAAGAAATTAATCAAAAGATAAAATTGACAAAAATGTGAAATATTGGGAATAAAATTTATCACAAAAAAAAAAGATTAAAGATGAAATAAAATTGACAATTGGTATAAACTTTGGGGACCAAAGAGTATTTTTGCTGAAAAATATATTTGTTAGTCTATATATTTGTACTAAGTTAACAAATTAATTTATGAATAATTGAATTATAATATAGTCTTTCTTTAAAATATTGCAATTATCAATAATTTGGGTCAAATTTAATAACAAAAAATATATACATCCAATACAAATTTAAAGAAAAAGATATAAATTTAGTATAAATTTAAAGATTAAAATGTACAAATTCAAAAATAAATCATTAACAATTATGATATTTTAGAGATCAAATCATATATTTAATTATTTAATGACCAATTTGTTAACTTAATAAAAATTAAATTTTCTAAACGATGAAAGTAAAATGAGAGGAAAGGCAATGCTTCGTTGATTGAACAGAGAAACGGCAAAAGTACTAATTCTGTCCCTAAACTTTATATCAACTATTAATTTCGTCTTTATTGTTTCACATTTTTGTCAGTTTTATCATTTGTTCTTACTTTACCCAAATATTAACGATGGAATATACATAGCTAATGATATATAATGTAAAATTGAAAAAAAAAATTCAAATTCTAACTCAGATTGAAAAATAGGATATAGTTTGTCGTTTATTTATTGAAAGTAGTTAATCAAAGAAAAAAATTGATCAAAATATAAAACATTGAGGACGAAATTAACAAACAAAAAAAGTTCAAACAGAATTGACCGTTGATATAAAATTGAGATATAAAATTAATATTTTTGCCCAGTAATAACACATTTCATTAGGCTTTTGGGCATTATATTGGTGGGTGGTTACCTACACAATAATTAATTGGCGGCTGTTCATGCATGTAATATTATTCTTTTGGGTATTTAGCCTTACCACTTTCCACATTCCTTTCTTCTTTTTCACTTCAACTTCATGTTTCAATTTTGAATATAACTTTTTTCGTTCTAACATTATTATTATTATAATTATTATTGTTTTGGTAAAGACGTTCTAACATTATTGATTTAATTATTGAGATAGTTGCTTTTTTAACTTAATTTGTTTAAAAATAAAATTATAAAATGTTGTCATTGAAATATGATAGGGTGAGTATAAAAAAAACACCATAGCTCTAGCTATCCATTTCTTAGCCGTCGGATTGAATATTTTGACCTCGAGATTTGTGTAAAATAACATAATTTATGTTATTTTACACAAATCTCGAGGTCAAAATATTCAATCCGACAACTCAAAAATAAAAAGCTAAAGCTATAGTGTTTTCTATATCATTACCCAATATGATATTATTACAATTAATTAAGCCTCTCACAGTAAATTAAAATATATTAATTGGCATTAGTAAAAAATTTGCTCTTTCTTTCTTTTTTTTGGTAAATAAACTAAACAAGGACAAACTAGCCTAGCACATCACGGGGAAAGTAAACCCCTTTACAATCATTCGCTAAGAGCTCAACTCATCTAGGAGGAGCAGTAGGCAACTCGTGCACACCAATAGGAAAGGAGTGAGCATGACTAACAAGCCAATCCGCAATAAAATTTGTCTCACGAAAAGTAAGAATAATTTCCACATGAAAGTATGTGGATATCTTACCTATCACCGCGTCGGACCATGCTCCACTTATCCTCAACACTGAGAGACCGCGTTTCAAGATTAAAGTTGGCTTTAAGTTTGAAAGTATGTGGATGTTACATGATAAGTGCCCAGAGATCGTCTACAAAGCATGGAACGACAATGCATCCACTATGGGCTCGAATGCTTTCCGCTTTCAACAGAAATTGAAGAAGACTGCCAGGGCCTTATCCTCTTGGAATAAGGAACATTTTGGAAGCCTCCGTGACCAAATTCTCAAATGTGAACATGATCTCCTAGAGGCCCAAAAGGCTTCTAACCTGTCCTCTTCTGGTAACCACAATCGCAAAGAGCTTGTTATTAGGAAACGACAAGAGTTTCTCCTAAGTTGTGAACAATTATATTGGGCCCAACGAGCAAGACAGGAATGGCTCATCAACGGTGACAGAAACACTAAATATTTCCACACTGTGGTTAAACATCGCAGAAATAAGTCCAGAATTACTGCAATGAGACATGATGACGGTAACTGGGTTCACAAAACGGAGGATTTTTTAATTATAGCTAAGGAGTTCTTCAGCCAACTTTTTTGCTCGCAGACTACTGCTTCGCGCGAGAACATGGGTCAACTCATCAGGGAGTCTGGCATCCCCACTCTCAATGAGGAGCACCTCCGTCTTCTAAATAAACCTTTTACCAGATTCGAGATTGAGTGCGCCCTGTTCCAAATGGAGGGGAATAAGGCTCCAGGCCCGGACGGCTTCCCTGCAATTTTTTTCCAGCAACATTGGAATATTGTTGGGGAATCAGTCATGCAAATGGTTGCTTCATTCTTACAGTCAGGCCACATGCTAAGAGAGCTCCACCACTCTACTATTGTTTTAATTCCTAAGGGTGACGAACAGCTCTCTTGTAAAGATTATCGTCCTATTAGTCTCTGCAACGTCTCTTACAAGATCATTCCGAAGGTCCTCACTAATAGACTTCAGATAATTATTCAAGATGTCATCTCTCCGTTCCAGAACGCCTTTGCAAAAGGGCGATCAATTACAGATAACATCCTGGTTGCTCACGAGGTCCTTCGGTACATTAGGAGACAAAAACGCTCCAAGACTAACTGGGCTAGTGTTAAAAGTGACTTGCAGAAAGCCTATGATAAGATCTCCTGGGATTTCTTGGAAGAAGTGCTGAACGCCATGGAGTTCCCGACTCACTGGGTAAGGCTTATCTTGCAATGCGTCACCACCCCTTCCTTCAGAGTTCAAATTAATGGCGAACTGTCTGAAACTTTCATGCCTAAAGCTGGTCTGAGACAAGGTGACCCAATCTCACCCTATCTTTTCATCTTGTGTATGAACGTGCTCTCTGGCATGCTAACAAATCGCCAAGCTGACGGCTCCCTCAAAGGTGTTAAAGTGTCCCGGAGAGCCCCTACGATCAATCATCTGATCTACGCTGACGACATCCTGCTCTTCTTCAAGGCGGACACTAAAGCCCTTGACTTATTTGGTAATGTTTTCTCGGACTTTGGCAGGGCCTCTGGCCTGATCCTCAACCTACATAAGTCTGAAATTTCCTTTAGTCCAAACACTCCCAACCGGTTGAAGAAGGATTTAAATTCCAGACATAAGCTCAAAATTGTGGACCACTTCTCTAAATACCTTGGAAGCTATATCGACGAGCCAACCCGGAGCCGTAAGATCTTCGATGTTATCATGGAAAAGCTCCAAGCCAGACTACAGGGGTGGCAGACTCTCCTTCTGTCCTAGGCTGCTCGCACTGTTCTCATAAAGTCGGTTCTTTCATCCCTACCCCTCTACCACCTCTCTTATTTCAAGCTCACGAGTAAGGAGGCGCACAAATGCGATATGGTCCTTAGCAACTTTTTTTGGGGTATTAGAGATGGGTCAAAATCACTGCACATGCGCGCGTGGGACCACATATGTAAACCTAAACATGCGGGTGGTCTGGGTATCAAGAAAATGGAGGAATTCAACTCAGCTCTTATGGGGCGACAGTCATGGAGGATCATCTCTAATCAACAGAGTCTTGTTTCCCAGATTTATTTTGCCAAGTACTGTAATGACAAAATTAACTTACGCTTTAAGTGTAACTCGCAAGCCTCCAGCCTTGCCCGACCGATGGCGCCTGGGTAACGGTCGTTCAATCCCCCTCAATAGTGAGTTGTGGATTAAGCCGGAAAGACCTACAGAAAACGACATCTATGCTAGCCATCTCATTGGTGCTGATGGTAATTGGGATCGACAACAAGTTGCCCGGTTCTATAATGACGATCAGATGTCGTCCATTTGTAACATCCCCATATCTTCCACAGGTGTTGCTGATCGGATCGTCTGGGTACACTCCAAAGATGGTAATTATAATGTCAAGAAGGATTATTGCATGAGATTCCCTCCCAGCATTGATGATAGAATTAATTGGGACGCTTATTGGAAAATTAAGTGCCCGCCCAAAATCCTTCTCTTTGGATGGAAATGTCTCTGCAGAGCGCTCCCACTTGGCAGTCATCTCCTCAAGAAACACTTCAATATCGACGGGCAATGTGCGTTTGGGTGCAATGTGCTGGAAGATGAAGACCATTTGTTTCTTAGTTGTAATGTCGCGCGCAGTGCTTGGTTGGGTTCCCCCCTCGGAATCAGAAGCGATTCTCTCTTAACTATTGGGTTTAATAACTGGCTTTTTCTGATGCTCAGGGATGTGGAGTCACAGGTTACCCCCAGGAGGTTTTCACCAAAATTCTTTCTTTCGCTTGGGCGATCTACACTCACCGTAATAATGTCCGCTTCAATCGTCAAAGCCATTCTCCTTCTGTTATCATTGATTCATGGCACACTATGACCCTCTACATGTCAGATCTCCAACGGACCGATGATTACCGGAACCCTGCAAACCACAATATGCGCAAGTGATCGGTAATGCAGACTGCTTGTCCGCCCAGAAACTCTGACCACCTAACACTGCATGCTGTTTGGTCTAAAGACAGAAAGAATCAAATTAACCTCTTTATCATCTTCATCATCTACCCCGGAGCCATACAGCCTATCTTCACCTACTCGGAGGATGTCAGATCCAAAATTCTCAACACTGTTTTGGTCGGCTTACACAAATTTCTAATTCATATCCAACGTGGCGACATCCGTAACATTGAAATTTTCACCAATAAATATATACTGGATGGATGTCAGCTTAAGGTGTCTCACTACTCAAACGAAGTTCTTCTGCAGGATTGAAACACCATCTGCCGCGACAGAAACATCCGTTTCTTCGAGAACATCCACTATTTAGATTTCAAGTCTTTGTTTAATTTTATTTCCTTATCACACTTGTTTTGTAATCACATTTATTTCAATTAGGCCTCGTTTCCGTTGCAAAAAAAAAATTTCCACATGAATATCACTTTCCACAAGGATATTGCGAGTCTGGGCAACTAAGTTGGAGGAAGGATGAGACGAGGCAACCCCATTGATCATAAACTGGACAGCCACCGCAGAATTGGACTTGATAATCTTTGTGGTATTTACGGTAGAAATAGTTGAATTTGTGCTAAACCTTAATTAATATTCTTAATAAAAAAAGATTAAATTAATTTTAATTGCATCTTTACAAAATTAAATGATGAACACATTAACTTAATTTTATCATTATTAAAATTTAAAAGACATGAAATTTTTATCTTAAAACATAATATTACGAAAAACTAAAAAAGATATTTATTTTCCTCATTAATTATTGTTAAAAATATGAGAACAAGAATATAAAAAATAATAGGTCAAAACCTCAAATTAGTTCTAAATGTCTGTGGAAATTTTTAAATTGGTCCTACATGTTTGCATATATAATTTATCAAATTGGTCCCAAACTATTGAATGTGATCATATCTCTCTTGTTTCAAGTTCGAATGCGATGAATCCAGAGTTATGAGTTATTTTTTACGAGTACTTTAATTTCTCTATTCAGTTTGGGTCATCAACAAAAAAAGTCAAATCAGATCCCGAAAGTATGTCGCTCTTTTGACAATTAAACAAGCTACGTTGGTCATATCATTCTTGTTTCAAGTCAAAATACGACGATTTTGAAACTATATGTTACCTTTGGAAGAGTTTTTTCGTGTCAAATTGAGATCGTCAATAAACGATCTCAAATCACTCCCCAAAAGTAGGTTTTGGTGTCTCAAATATGCTTTTGAAATGCAATTATTTGACCTCATTTGCTAATGATTTTAATTGGGCAAAGAAAAATATCTTCAAGAGTTAATATAGTTTTGAAATTGTCGCATTCGAACTTGAAACGAGAAAGATATAACAAACTTTGCTTGTTCAACCATAAAATGAGCGGTTCACTTTCGAGACTCGATTTGACCATGATTGTTGACGGTTCCATGTTGATAGAGAAAGTACTTGTTAAAAATAACTCGCAACTTCATATTTGTCACATTCAAACTTAGCTTGAAACGAGAGAGATATGACTATATTTAGTAATTTGAGACCAATTTGAGAAATTATGCAAATATTTAGGACCAATATGAAACAAATAAAGTATGACTAAACATGCAACTCAGTCCCTGAAAGATACACGTACTAGCAACTCAGTCCCTGAATGATGGAAATGTCACGTTTAGTCCCTGAATGATTCTGCCGTTAAATATACATGTGGTCAGTTAAGTGCCCATATGGCTGACACGGAGGCATTGAGTTGGCGGCCAAGTAACATTAGGGTTCGATACTTAGATAAATTAAACATTACATAACAGCCATGGCCAAACGACATAATTCTTCACTGATTTCGCATTGAGCTAGGGTTTCGTCAACGCTGAGTTGCGCTAGGGTTTCGTCAAGGCCGATTTCACATTTGTTGGTCGTTCAAATCTATCTTCATCCTCTTGAAAGTTTGATTTTGCGTCTGCTGGTGCGTTCAAGTTTTCTTTCATCTTGATAGTTGTTAAGATTCCATTTTGTTTGTCTTTTGTCAGTGGAATCTGTACATAGAAGTTGATTTTGCTTTTAGAAATGCTTAAGATTCGATTTTCTTTGTCATTTGTGAGTGGAATTTGTAGATTCCTGACACTGTCATGTTAAAATAAGAAAGGAGAAAGGGACCACACGTGTTTATGTGATGTGTTTCTGTTATTGATGTGCTTTTCTTGTGTATTTTATTGTGGTGGGTCATTGTTTTCATGTGAAATGGAACATTGTGGTCCCATTTGTGCATTTTTGCCATTTTTTATTATAGTTGGAGTTTGACTGCATAGTTGATGTGCATTTCTTTATATTAGATGGAGCATTGTGGTCCCTTTTGTACATTGTTGTTGGTGATTTTCCATTTGTATTTTATTGTGGTTGGTGATTTCATTTAATCCATATAAGGTTAAAGTGAAAGATATTAAAGTGGAAGAACTGTTTGCTCATTATTCTTGTACTTGTATTTTATTAAAGTTTTATTTTAAATTGTGGTATTGTTATGGTAATTAAAGTTTGTCAAAGTTTTATTGTTAATCTGTTATGGGCATATCCAGTTAATATGTTTATTAAATTGTTTTTGGTATGTGCATATCTTATATTTTGTCAATGTAGTATTATTATGTTTATTAAAGTATTATTATGGATTATGCTTGTCTGGTTTTTGTGGGATTTGGTTTGTTCTTTACTGTGTGGATTACAGCTTGCCTTCTTTATTCTGAGTGTATTAGTTGTAGTTGACTTTACAACTTGCTTCTTCTTTTAGGCTTTACAGCTTTGCTTCTTCAACATCTTTGTTTAACTATTACTGACTTGGTTTATTTATTACTAACTTGGATTAATTTCAACTTAATATGTTCTATCATTTCTGATTTGGCTTCTAATTTGGTATAGTTCTTCACTGTATTGTAGATTTTTGTGCCTACACCTGTTGCAATGCCTCATGATCCTTATAGGCATCTGAATTTAACAAGTGAAACTATACAAGCTGCATCATATGGAACTAGATCAAGGTTGGGGAAGATGATACCAATTGTCACCAGAAACCAATATGCAACTACCAAAAAGTGAAGCTAATTAATGTGGAATCTATATTATGGCTGTGGATTTTTGGTTTTACTGGTTCACCATCTATGTATGGTTGAATTTATGTATTTTGACTGAAGTTATGTATTTCAGATAGTGTTATGTATTTTGGATGGATTTAAGGTGTCAAAAGTGTGTAACTTGGATTTGTGTATGGAAAGTGTGGACAAATTTATGGTATTATGTATTTTGGATGGATTTAAGGTTCAATATTATGTAATTTGGATATGTTTATGGAATTGACAGATTCAGATTTAAATTGACAGATTCAATATTACTGTTGTTTTGATGCTGTGGCAGATTCAGATTCTGAAATGATGGAAAGAGATTAAATGAGTTTCATCAAATGGATGACAGAATACTTTGAAGAGTATTTAATTAGCATAGTTTTTTTGGTAATCAAATGATTTCTTGAGAAGGTAACTAGTGCATTTATACCCAATAATCATACCTTGCACTTCGGTAGAACATGGATTCATCATATTTGCTATATATAAGTTTTAAAAAGAAAAGATTCATATCATGATTTATAATGTTCAGAGTAGATGTTTTTTTTGGATAGCTTATACGAGCAAGCTTTATTTGCATATAGATATATTCCACTTGTTGATGTTTTAACCTACTTCCTAATAAGCCATGTAAAATATGATAATTCCAGCAACAAATTGAACATTTTCCAGCAACAATTCCATCTATTACTCAATTACTATATCCATCTAAAAGAGGTAATAAGATTCGTCCAAACACAATTACAATAACCAGAGGACCCAAGCTTAATGGCTAAATAGTCTGCCTATACCAACAACTTGGTAGTTCAAATTACAAAACATACTTTAACATATTACTAGCCCAATGCAAAATAAATAACACTTGCAAGTGTAACAACCAAGACCATACAAGTAAATTTAAGTCTACTATTTTGCATCTTATACATCTTCACTTTCCTCTTCAACTTCAAAGTCTTCTTATCATAAATTGTTAGCACTTCCTCCTCTTTGTTCTCATCTCCATCTTCGTTATACATATTCACTTTCCTCTTTAACTCCAAAGTCTTCTTATCATAGTTTGATACCATTTCATCTTCATTGTTCTCATCCTCATCTTTATCAACCCATTCAAAATATCCACAACTAAAATGCTTGTCCTGCAATGTGATAACAAAAAATATAAGATACAATTAGCTCACAGCCATCTATACATTCAACATCAACTAGAAAAAAAATGTAGTTTTATTCTCAATCAAAGAATTTAGGTAGTGAGTTATATACATAAACATCATGATAGAACATGGTCTTTTTTTGTGGATTCTATTTCTAGGGTCCAGAGTCAGATTTATGACTACCACATGATCATGTGTTGCAGAGATTGGGGGGCAGATTGTCTTGAAACTCATATGTCAACATGGTTCTATTGAGAATATAGTGGAAAGCATAAAAAAAAGAGAGGTTTTTCTAGTTCTTCATGACAAGAATACTCTTGTTTTCTATATGAAAACATAAAATAAGACAACATTCACACACACACACACACAAATTCATACATATATATGAAAAAATACTGGAGTTTCTATACATATATATATGATTACAACTCATCTGTTTGCCTTTTCTAATGTGTTTCTTCGAAAAAAATTTTACAATTGGCTTTTTTATCTACAATTCATTATGTTCCTTTTTGTGGTTCATATCAGATAAATGCTCTATATATTTCAAGAAGATTATTGTAGCTTACAAACTCCTAGATGTTCTCTTATCAAACTCCCTAGCTTAAAAACTCACTACTCTGCAGTATATTGTTTTAACAATCCCTTACCTTGTATAGTGGACATTTATAGAATCGGCTTCCGTAGTTTATCTCCTTTTTGACAGTCAAAATCGCCACTTTCATTCCATCGTTCTCTTCCTTTGTCCTCTTCCTTCGTTAGCCTCTGTTTTTCAGACGTTTTTAGGGTTAATGGGATGAATTCCGTTTTTGTAGTGGGGATATGAGATGAGATATGTCGTTTTGCTTTCTGCCAGCTAACACAAATAATTTGCTGAAGGAGCAAATACTTAACGTGCCACCTAATGAGATTAACAGCCAACTCAGCACAAACGTTAAGTGCATTTGACAGATCTGAACGGAAGGACTAACTTGTTTAAACGTCAGTATCTTTCAGGGACTAAAAGTGATATTTCCATTATTCAGGGACTAAAGTGCCAGTACGTGTATCTTTCAGGGACTGACTTGCATGTTTTGTCAATAAAGTATTTAGGATCAATTTAAATCGACTCCATATTTGGGACCAATTTAAAATTCTGACCAAAATAATATCTAGTTTACTTTTTGTACATGACAGCTTGAGTGGATTACGTCGGTAGGTACTAAGTTGTTTTCCCATGCGGGACAAGTTTGTTAATTTGCCAGCTCTATGAAGAATCGAATATAAGCTTAGTATTGTTTTGTTGAAACTTTTTGCTAATTCTTCTGGGTTTTTCGTACTTACTGTTATTACGGGTCTTTTATAGAGTTAAGATTCTAAAAACATGTTAATAATTCTGTTATTACATTATTTTAAAATCCATCATAAAATGAGTATAATCTTCTTTTTATATATATATATAATTACGTGTTATTAAATTCCAAAAATTAATCTAACAATAACAAAATTATAACTCTTAAAAAATTTGAGTTCTGTGTGGTATTTTCATTTTCCTAATTTTACACGGGGTTGAATTTAGGAAACAAAAAGGATATCATTACCAAAATTAAGATGATTCACAATAGGAGGCGTTTTTTTGGAACACAAATTGGAAAAATAGTCCCAGAATTATGAGCTCCAGACTAGAGTAATCTCGCGTTTGGTACCCAGATTGGAAAATTAGTCCCGGGAATATTGTATTCTCAGGAATAGCATAATTTCTTAAAATAGTTATTTTTTAATCCCACCCTAGGGGGTGTGATTAGTCTAATCCCATGACATGAGATTATTTTTTTCATCCAAAATGACTTTATAACCCCTAATTAATTTCTCCTAATTAATTCTTTCTCTACATGACATGGGACAACAATCTGATTGATTATTTCTTCACTTTGGATCCAGGGTTGAAAAAAGATATTGTGCATTATGTTCTTAGTTACTCATAAATAGTATGAATTTTTATTTTCATGTTATTTTGAGAATTATTTCAATTATGTTTTGAGTGAGATTTTTTTAGACTATTTTATTATGTTGAGAATTATGGACATTGTGTTATGAAATGATATTTTTCTCATGAATCTATTAATATTATTTAAAAATTTCAATTATGATATAATTATTTTTTATCATATAGTATTTTTCTCATGAATTATTTTAAAGAATTTCTACATGTCATAATTTAGTAATTTACATCGATAAAGTGTTAAATCTGTATTATTTATTTATTTATTTATTTTTAATGTTAATTAATTTACGATAGCTATCGATCTGGGATGCATTTAAGAGACAAAGAAGATACCCTACCAATAAAAGATGATTGCCAATAATTCCATAATTAAGATCGACACTGTGTTAAACACTTAAACCTGTATTTCCTTTTCAATGTTAATTGGTAAATGGTGTCAAGCTAATTAACCCCAAACATAACATGATCCCACTTCGCCGAGATTTATGTTCATAGACATATTCTCTAATTAATTATTGAATTGATTCACTTTAGATATTTAATTCGGAAAATGAACCGCACTTTAGAATGTTATTAATAGCTTTTTAAAACAAAATTGAAAGAGTGTAGAATAATTTTGTTCCGAAAGAAGGTAAGTTGGAATTAGGGATGACACGCACTTTAGAACGCAGGGCACTTTAGAACGCAGGGCACACGGATCTGGATTCTCTGTAGTCTCCATTTGTATGCATTTCATGCAGTTTAGAGAGAGAATGGAAGAGTTAGAGAGAGAAGTGTAGATCCCACTAATATAGTGGGATCTACACTTCTCTCTCTAACTCTTCCATTCTCTCTCTAAACTACAGAGACTGTACACTGCAGAGGATCCATTTTCAGGGCACACAAGTCAAATAAGTTTTTGTATATTTTTACCCTCTGAAGTGAAGGGAAGCTTTCTAATACGGTATGGCCAAAAAGGAAAAAAAAATAAAAAACAAAAAAGCTGTGAAATACGATGGGTAGGAATTACTTAAGAGATTCTATAGGCCAAAAAGCAGGCTTTATTACGTGCATGACCTTGATAGTGCCTTTATTGACATTAAAAACCTACTTCTACACTTTTTTCCCTCAATGACTCAAGTATAATAAATATTGTTTTTTAATTTTTTTTTCAAAAGATTCACACAGTCCCCAATGATAAAAAAAAAATTGGCTTTTTTCTTTGNTTTTTTTTTTTTTTTTGGTAAATGATGAATTCATGAAAGAAAGAGATGTAATACAAGTCTAAAAAATTGAGAGAAAAAGAATCCTAAGAGACAAGGAACAAGAAATACATAAAATATATATCAAGTTTTCTGAAAATATTCCTGCTTTAAGCAACACACACGAGGAGAAAAATACAATAAATCGTTACAAGATTGTAATAGAAATGAGAATAACTAATTAACAAAATTTTATCTAGTAAAATAACACAATAGACGCAAAACGAGCAAAAGAGATCTTCCTTGGTAGAGAGGGCTCCATAACCACAAGCCATCATCTCTTTGCAATCCAATTTCCACCTATTTCGTTAATCTTTAAAAAACTGCTAGATCTTTGAAATTCTCTCTTAGGATTAGTTTTTTTATCATCATTTTCTTTTGAAAAGGAGTATAAGTTCTAGATAAAGAGTATCGAGAAAGGCTTTAAAAATATAACATCTTTCAAAGAAGAGAGAAGAAATCAGTGTTGTCAGAACCGGACTGGACGGCATGACCGTCAACTGAATGTGAAAGCGAGTAGGTTCGACAAAAAAAATCAAATTGTCGGTTGGACCGGATTGAACCGGACAAAACCGGCGAACTGGGGTCCAACCGGTGGACCGAACCGGTGGTCCAACAAGCTTTTTTTTGCTTATGCTCTCTAAATAGGCTTAAGTGCACTTTTGGTCCCATAACTATGACAAAGGTTTCATTTTGGTCCCATAAATTTTTTTGTTGCAATTTTGGTCCCATAACTATGACAAAGGTGTCATTTTGGTCCTATAACTTTTTTTGTTGTAATTTTGGTCTCATAACTATGACAAAGGTTTCATTTTGGTCCCATAACTTTTTTTGTTGCAATTTTGGTCCCATAACTTCTCAAAAGGTTCCACCGTAAGTCCCTTGGTGAATTCCATCCATATTTAGCCGTTAAGTATGACGTGACATAGTAACTAGAATCATGATGTGGCAAAATAAGATGAAGTGGACTGAAATAGGATCTATATGCAACATATTAAAACTTATCTATACCCAACCACAAAATATACAAAGAGTGGTACTGACAGGGACCAATTTGGTGGGGGAAGAAGAGACTTCAAGTAGAAGGCGCCGACGAAGTCGATGGGATCCTCAGCCAGAGTCGAACGACCAAAGCGGCGGCGACGACGAATCGGGAAGCGGAACGAGGAAGAGGAAGTCTCGTTGGACTGACGAGGAAGAGGAAGTACCACTCTTTGTATATATTGTGGTTGGGTATAGATAAGTTTTAATATGTTGCATATAGATCCTATTTCAGTCCATTTCATCTTATTTTGCCACATCATATTCCTAGTCACTATGTCACGTCATACTTAACGGCTAAATATGGATGGAATTCACCAAGGGACTAACGGTGGAACCTTTTGAGAAGTTATGGGACCAAAATTGCAACAAAAAAAGTTATGGGACCAAAATGAAACCTTTGTCATAGTTATGGGACCAAAATTGCAACAAAAAAAGTTATGGGACCAAAATGAAAACTTTGTCATATTTATGGGACCAAAATTGCAACAAAAAAAGTTATGGGACCACAATGAAACCTTTGTCATAGTTTTGGGACCAAAAGTGCACTTAAGCCCTCTAAATATTCTCTTATTTGGTCCTCTTCCTCTATTTTTTGTTGAACTTGAAATTTGAGGGTTGAAATGTTGAATTTAATTAATTATTATGAATTTATGACTTATTAGATCTTGTTTAGGATGCATTCAGTCCATTCATTTGCTTGAAAAAATGCATTTAATCTAGAATCT
This sequence comes from Chamaecrista fasciculata, assembly GCA_003254925.1. Taxonomy (NCBI): domain Eukaryota; kingdom Viridiplantae; phylum Streptophyta; class Magnoliopsida; order Fabales; family Fabaceae; genus Chamaecrista; species Chamaecrista fasciculata. The sequence continues at coordinate 136,850 of QANZ01037291.1, read as the reverse complement.
CTAGTAGTGGAGAGAAAAATTATATTATTTAGATGAAGAAATGTATTTAGTAATAAATTAAATGCATCTCTTAAACCGCAAACAAAAAATATATAGAGTATTTATATTTAATATATTAAAAATAATTATTTATTGGGTCATCCGGTCCGACCGATGGTTCAACCGATTGAACCAATCAAACCGTGAACCGAATATTTGTTCGAGTCTCTATCCGGTTCGGTTCTGACAACACTGGAAGAAATCCTTCACTAAGAAAAGAAGAGATTTTCTATAAAAAAAATAAGGAAAACAAATGGCAAAAAATTATAAACAAAAAAAAAAAGAGGAGGAGGGGTTCCCCAACCGCGCTTTCCTTCTTGTTTGGAAACCTTAACAGAGATTTGTTCAAAAAAAAGACACCTAACTAAGAAAAGGATGCAAGTGGCGCTCTAGATAATCAGCTCTCTAGATAATTACTCCTTCCGGTTCTATATATCTGGTGTTTAAGATAATTACTCCCTCCGGTTCTATATATCTGGTGTTTAAGGTTTCTACACACAGATTAAGGAAATGATAAGCCAACATAGAATGAAGAGAAAAATGAAGTAAAATGACTAAACTATCCCTATTAAATTACTTGGAAAATGTTTATACATTTATGACTCTACTATATTTAATAGGGGTAAAATGGTAAAAAAATAATTAATGCTCTCTTGAATTTATAAAACATCAGATATTTTGGAACAAAAATGATTTTCTAAAACAGCAGATATTCAGAACCGGAGGGAGTACATTAGTTATGATGGACAATCTCTCTATGTAGATAATTAGACTCATGGAATTTTAAATTCAGGACTTTGCTTAAATATTTTCACTTAGACCTACCTTATATTGATTAATGTTAGAAATTTATTTGGATATTTTTTAATACTTTTATATCAAAAGTATTTTTTTGGTATTCCTAAAGTATGTGGTCAGTTTCAGTTGTACTGCTAAATTTTTTGTCAATTATACCCTTAATATTTACATTTGAGTCAATTGTACCTTAAATTGAGAGGTACAATTGACACAAAAAATAAAAGATCAAGGGTATAATTGACCAAAAAAACTTTCGAGATACAATTGAAACTAACCCTATACTTTGAGGTACAATTGATCCAAAAAAAACTTTGGAGGTATAACTTAAACTGACCCTATATTTTAGGAGTACCAAAAGTACTTTTTTCTACTTTTATCTTATGACTATAAAGTATTATTATTTTTATTTATTTAATGATAAAAATAAATATATATTTCGACTAGTATTTCTTTACTTGAACACATTATATATTGTCAAGCAGCAATTTGCATTCACTAGTATTTTGGATAAGGATTAAAAGGGTTGGGTTGATTTGAAATGGTTTGCATTCATTATTTTATTTGATGGGTTGAGTTGAAGAAAATAATTAAGTTAGTCTAAATCAATCCAAACAAAATAGTAGATGTTTAGTTTGTATTAGGTTGATGGGTTGGCTCATATTATATTTTTTTTATTTCTCATATATTTATTTTTTTAGTTTTGTTTCTCTTAATTTTTTTTAATTTAGTCCTTTACAATTTGTTTTCGAGAGATTACATTGAAAATAAAAATCTATGAAGAAACTAAATTTAAGAAACAATATTATTTAAAATATTAAAAATATAATTTTAACTAATTATTTTTATTTTTAGGGACTAGCAAATTGATTTGGGTTGAACAACTACAAAATCATAAAACTTATAACCCAATTCAAATCAATGTACCCTCAAGTTTTCTAGATCAAGCCAATCCACTAAACACCCCTAGTTCTGAACTCCTCTTCATTATATTTGGGCATAGTTATCAAAACCGGACCGGACCGGCCGGTTGAACCGGGAACCGGTCAATAGGCCGGTCCGAGTCGGTTTAATAACCGGCCAAGCAGAGAACCGGCCTGGACCGGAGTCAAACCGGTTGAACCGGTCCTGGTTTTTTTTTGTCTTTTTTTATTATTATGGGTCAAATATTAGAGAATGTTGATTATGAACCAAATTTTGATAGAGAAAGTGATCATAAAATGTCACTTGATGATATTATATTGTTGAACATTATGAAAATTGATTATCTCTATATTAATTCATGTTAATTTATGAAAATTGTATTAATATATTAATGTTATAATTGTATTTTGTAACCTAATTATGAATATTTGAATTAAAATTTTATCATATATAGGTTTTTTT
>QANZ01037291.1:111881-134267 GCA_003254925.1 Chamaecrista fasciculata | reverse complement strand
TTTTTTTTTTTTTTTTTTTGTCGCGTCTGTGTCGACAAAACACATTATCAAGATTGTTTTCACAATAATTAAAAGGCTTAAATACATTGATTAAATTTGAATTATTAATACCCTCTAGATTCTAGAATCACTTTTTCTCACTGCAAATATTTTCTTTAGTGAATGTTTTACTCAAAAGTGCTTTCTGATGATATATGTCTGTATAATTTAAGCGTATGAAAGATTCGGATTTTGTCATTACTTGGACAAGAGATATCACTTTTTTGGTGAAGCTACAAGAAGAAAAGAGGGAAAATGGATATTAAAAATACCTCAATAAAAAGGTCAAAGATACGCATCAATTAGCTTTTGTAAATATTAGTAGCAAATAACCCCACAAGGTAGTAGTTTCTCATTTTCTTTAACAAAGTGATAAAGACTTCAAATTTGATTTTTGAGTATGAAAAATATTGTGTGATTAGTTATTTATCCTTAAATAGAAGACTTGCAACAACAACAAAAATTAGTCGCTGTTTCGGACAATGAATATCCTAATTTAGACAAAAAAATATTAATAACAAATTATATGCTTAAGAAAAAAAATACTCAGCTAAATTAATAAGTTATATTTAACGCTCAGATGTATCTTTTTCAGTTTTTTGGGTGGACATGTTATGTTGCTTAGTGGGCCCAGGTCCAACAATTAACATATTAATTCTGTAATTAATGGGCTCAATGTGTGATTTACGGACGGCCCATTACTATTGACATGGGAAACGGTATATCATGGGCTTTCTGGCGATCGACCCACACGATGGTCCCATATTTTGTTGCCAATGCAATAACAAAAAAGATTGATTTTGCCCGAAAGAAAAACAAAAAAACAATTGACAAAAAAAATGCAATAACGTTTTTTTTGGCCATTAAAAAAATTCAATAACGACAAGGGAAGAATGGAGAGTTATTTTTTAGTTATTAAATTTGTGATTTAATTCCAGGATATTGGAAATTCATACTCTTTGCTTTTCTTATAAACATATATTACTTAACCTCTATTCTGGAGATTAAATAACTGAGGTTTGTAAAAAAAAATTAATAATTAAATGTGTCTTTCTAATATCTTAAGATTAAATTGTAATTTTAAGATAAATTTAATTTAGAAAGTAAAAAAATATTTTCATTCAAGGAAGATTTGTTGAAAATTACGTTTTTTTTTCAGTAGTTAAAAAATTTAGGTGAGTTAGAACCACCGCCAGGACAGACCTCCAAGCTCTATGAGCGCTTACACAGGTACTTACAGATTGTCTACCAACAAGGCCCTCATATCGACAGTGGGAATCGAACTCACGATCTTGTGGGTTATGAGTCGACTCCTTACCAACTGGGCCAACCTTTGTTGACAAAACTACGTTTAATTTGAGTCAGATTTTGACAACAAATAACAAAAATTGAAAAAGAATTGAAGATTTTATGTCTGTGCTTCAAATCAGTTTGTTCTTCGGATAATTAAGCATGATGAGACTGAGGAGCCCAACTTAATTTCTCGTACTCAGAGCCCATTTGAATAGGCTTTCTTGATCTAAAAAGTACTTTTTTTAATTAAAAAAAAAAACCTTTTTATAAACATAAAATCTTGTTTATGTAAATTTTTAAGAAAAAGGAAAAGTTACAAAAAAAAATTAAAATAAAACTTTTTTAAGAAGTTCAATTTTGTAACTTCCACTTAAAACACTTGAAAAAAAAAATTTTTTGTTCATTTTATTAATTAAAAGTACTTTTGTCATTTTATATCCAAACAACTTTGATAATTAAAAATACTAGTGTTTCACTCGAAAGATCTTTTAAAAAAAGTTTGATAAATAAAAGTCTTTTTTTCACAAACTTATCCAAATGAGCTCTTAAACTCGTGATTAGTTGACTATTGTATGAAGTTTGTATAAATAAAAAAAATAATATAACATAACCGAGTGTATTAATAATTTAATCATTAATTAAAGGATCATTGCTTCTTTTATAATTGCTTTTATTATTACCAACTAATTCATCTCCATTTCTTTTATGGATTTTGAAAACTAAACTTGTGGACGAGATTAATTATGAGACGCACATGATATTATGATCAATAAAATGGGCATGTGTTAATTGTGAAAAGTGAAAACCTATCACAAAGTGTTAGCTACTTGAGTGCAAATTGGCCTGAGAAGAGCTGGTGTCCGAATTCCTACCATTCCAAATTATATCATAGCTCTTTTTGTTTATATATATATATATATATTTTGGTGAGTTATATTTATTTTTTAGGCTAAAGTGCACTTTTGGTCCCATAACTTTGACAAAGGTGTCAATTTGGTCCCATAACTTTTTTTGTTGCAATTTTGGTCTCATAACTTTGGAAAAGGTCTCATTTTGGTCCCATAACTTTTTTTTGTTGCAATTTTGATCCCCATAACTTTTGAAAACGTCTCATTGTTGGTCCCAAGTTGATTTCCATTCATTATTTTCCGTTAAATCTATTTCATTCATATTTTTTTCACGTCATCATTTAATTCAGTATGTCAGATAATTTTCAACGGCAGAAAATGGATGTAAATCAGCTTGGGACCAACGGTGGGACGTTTTCAGAAGTTATGAGACCAAAATTGCAACAAAAAAAGTTATGAGACCAAATTGAGACCTTTGCCAAAGTTATGGGACCAAAATTGCAACAAAAAAAGTTATGGGACCAAATTGTGACCTTTGCTAAAGTTATGGGACCAAAAGTGCACTTTAACCTATTTTTTATTTCAAGAATTATACTTATTTATTTTTTATCAATAAATATAACTTTCTATTTCTGACAAATCAAGTTTTGACCAAGGGTCATAATCTGATTTAAGGAGAGGAATACGTCTCAATTCACCTCTGAAGCTCAAGATAGTATTGATTGTCAAGGTGAATAATTCCTTGAGAGTGAAATAGTGAGGACCTTTCTTAAGGTTCTGATGGTGTATTTATAAATCAGAGAGGAGATATAAATTAGGAAGTCTCTCTTATTTATGGGAGAAATCTTCGCCATACATAAATGCCAAGATAATTAAGATTTGAGCATTGATTCTCAGATTTATGAGAGTTTCATGTGATTGAAATTATCTTGGATTCTGCTCTGAATTATGCGTGGCGCTTTATCAATTGTGCGTTTCCATCAAGGTAGGACGCACATCCTTCTATAAGGCGTCTTTGTTGATGAGGGCACCCTTATTAACAGCGAGATTCATAAAATTATAATTGAAGAATTTGTCAAATTCAATTTAAAAAGGTACCTCAATATGTTTTTATAAGAGAGAATAAATAATATATTTGAACTAAACCATTTTTCTTTTGTGATGTTTGCTCAATCATTGTATATGTGGGTCTGACGAAAATGATATATAAATACATATTGATGGGTCACAAAATGATATATCACACACTAGGAAGCATGGACACTGACACGGACACGGGACACGACACGGACACGGACACAGCGACACGCTAAACTCACAAAATTATGTGACACGACACGCCATATATTTATATATATAAATAATTAAATATTCATAATTTTTAATGAAAAATTTAAAAATTATAAGTTTTATTCATAATATATGTCATATGTATTATTATTTTCTCTTAAATGTCATGTTAAAGTCACAAAAAATTGATTTATATTTTAAAATTTATGAATATGTGTTGTGTCGGTGTCGTACGAGTGTTGGGCACTGACACGTGTCCGACACGGCGACACGCCCTCAAAATGAAGTGTCCATGCTTCTTAGATCACACATCTGATAAACATAGAAAGTTAGGTATTTAGATTATAAGGTCCTCCCATCAAAACATTTTTTCATAAATTCAATTACCTTAATCATGCAGAATGATAAGTTTTCACGTCAGTATTGCACTGTTCGTCTAGGATTAAAAAACTAGCACAAAGCCAGCTTTTGATATATGTGTTTTGATCATCTCTAAGTTAATATAAGTTTTTCTTAATGATTTCTTCATCAAAATTATGCTTTAAATTTTATAATTTTATTTAATTTTTAAATTTGTGTTAGCCTAGCACTTCTTTCGTGTCCAAGTTAAACGATATATAAGTGAAGCATTTAATTAAAGAGATTAACGTTCTCCGATTCAAGCTTATCTAGTCGTTGTCATTATAATTAATTAATTATAAATAAGCTAAAATATTAAGATCCGCCGTATTCTTAATTAAACATTACTTTCAGATTTGTCATTACAAAATTATATTACTTCAGATTTCGTGTTTTTTGGCTGTTCTTTTTAAATTCATTTGATTTGATGAAATAGTTTTTCTAAACATGGGAATATGCTCGCTCATCCAAAGAAAATATATATTATTAATTGCCATGTGGGCGCATATCTATTTTATACGTATTGCCTGTTTGTGTCGAGGAAGTTGTAATCACTATATATAGCCCTATTTGTATTAATGTATATATACATAAACTGTACATAACAATATATAATATACTAAATCTCATGGCATTACTGAGAATAGCTAATTTGTACTAGTATTATAATGTGTGAGTCCACCAAGACATATATATATTGGTAAGGGTTTGCATGATTACTTATATGATCACTTTTTTTTGGGTTACTTGTAGTGTCATGTCAATGTCTTTAAAATTTTTGAGTTTTTGGTATAAATTTATAATAGATTTCGACCATTTTTTTTAAAAAAAATTATGAGACGGGTGCAAAAGTACTACCATTTCCAATCGTTAGATGGGTTCGAGATGTGTTGTGTTACACACATATCTAGATATAAAGATGCTCATCTAATGATTAGGAAAAGCAATGGTTTTGCACTTGCCCTCTCATATAATAACATTTTTCTTTATTAAAACTCAAATCCTAATAATAAAAAGATATTAGGAACAAAATAAAAAATTTGATGTAAAGATTGCAAACCAAAAAAAAAAGTACTTTTGTCTAATTTTTATTTATAAGACTATGCTCTTAAAATGAATAAACAAAAAATATCTTAAATTCTTCTATTGCTAAAGCCTTTGAATTTTTAGTGATTCAACTTTGCTTATGTACTCACAATTCGCTCTCTCCTTTTGTTGTTCATCATTTCTTCGGATGTACCTGCAGTAGCATTCAAGTAATGTCCTTTGATTTCACCTGTTTCGGCCTGTGATTTAAAAATAGCTTCGACACAAAATAAGTTATATACTCATCATCAGCACATCGCAGGATTCATCACGACAGGAGCTTTTGCTTATGGAGCTATTAATCAAAATTCAATGCATAATTTTAGCATTCAAAGGATATTCCTGAATAATCTGAATTTTCAGTTATTAAACTTTTTCATTTTACCAAGTTCAATGTTAGTCAGATTAGTCAATATTTATATGTTTCGATGCAACAACCAATGTTTTTTTTCTCACAAGTAGTTTTGTTGGTTGGTTAATTGGTCACATTTTATTCATGTAATGGGTTGGATTGGTATTAGCCTGGATACAGCCAAATAATTCTATTAAATCTAATGTACTTATTCGATCTAATAATAATAAGTACATTGGAAAAAGCCTCCTCTCCTTTCTACTAATTTAATTGTGACTAATGGTTCTGCTTGTTTATCTAAATTGAGGGCTGGTAGTTTGATTCGTGATATCATGATGGGAATTGGATCTCAGGAATGAATCCTCTAGATTTTCTATCTCTACATTTCTAGGGGAGTATGAGAGAGAACGAAAAAGAAAATAAGAGAGAAAGAAAAAAAATATGATTTTACATATTTTTATGTTATGAATTTTATATTTTCTCTCTCTTCTTTTTCCTTTCTCTCTCTAACTCTACAAGAAATGTAGAGAAATGAACTCTAGAGGATCCAATCCCTTGGATCTCAAGCTTCTTTTACTTTGTTGGCTCTGGTACTGTTCTAAAATTTGAATTATGCACACAGAGCATTCAATTGGGTTTTCAACTAGCTAAGAATCTCAACATAAATCATCTCCTTGTAAAATGATATTCAAAACTTGGGGATCTTACTAGGGGTGTTCATCGGGTTGGGCCAACCCGCCAACCCGCTAAAACCAACCCAACTCACTACTTTGGGTTGGTTTGGGTTGGGCTGGCGGGTTGGTTTGGGTTAAAAAAGTTGAGCCCACTGTAATTTGGGTTGGGCTGCGGTTTTCAAGATTTTGAGCCCGCTCAACCGAACCCAACCCGCCGGCCCGCAAAAATATTAAATAAAAAATAAAATTAATTTTTATTTAGTCAAAATTATATTTTAATATCACAAATAATATTATTTTTACAATTTGGTCAATTAATAAATTTTTATTCTCAATTTAGTCCATAAAAAATAAATTGTGAAGGACCAGATTAAAGAAAAAAAATTTAAGAGGGACCAAATTTTTTATAAAATAAATATATAAAAAATAAAAAAATTAGTATGGGCCAACCCGCCAACCCAACCCATCACTGTTTGGTTTGGGTTGGTTTGGGTTGACTCAATTATTTTCTTTAGCCCAATCCAACCCAATCCGTCAAATAAATTAGTGAGCCCGAACCAACCCGCCCTAAACCCAACCCAACCCAGCCCGTGAACACCCATAGATCTTACTAATTCATCTGACAACCTTCCTCGTCATCATCATCTCTTCTCTACTCCACTTCTAAATTACAAGTTTCTTGTTTTATTCAGATATATATATATATATTCAGATAAACTAATCATTCTGATCAGTTAACTAAAAGAGGATGAGATCACTACTCTTCTTCGATTATCTTTAATACTTTACCATATTTTATTTCTACTGTTTTTCTCTTTGATCTATTAGGTTTCTCTTCTAGTCATTTGTATCTTTTTAATTAGAACTTGAACCTTGGAGGCATACCTCGATGGATTTTCTCTGTGTTATTGTTTTATTGTTTTTATCATTTTATGAATTTTCATTCTTATAGTAATTGAAAACAAAGAATATCTTAATTCCTAAGAAAAATCTATAATTTTACTATCCTATAAAATGTAGAGTAAAATGTATTTTGGTACCATGTGGTTAGGACCGAATCCACTTTGGTACCTTGAAAGACAAAATTTGACACTTTGGTACCCTGAGGTTTGCGCTGTTAGCACTTTGGTACCCTGGGGTTATTTTCCGTCAAGATTTAACAAAAAGTGCTGACGTGGCTCAATCTTAGCCGTCGATTTCTACTACATCTTATCCGTTAGTTTCTATTGCTGCTTAAATCATATTTCACTCTTCAACAAGATTTCTTTTGTACGTTTAGGTTCTCTCCCTTTGGTAAAACGAATTAAAACACAACAAACTAAAAGAATTGATGGAGTGAAACTAAATATTAATTATTTAATTTGTAAATTAATTCATGGGAATATCCTTCAAAATATTCAAGTTTACTTTCAAAATTTTATTTAAGTAATTGTATTTGAATATGGGTAGGACTAAATTACATTTGTTTTCTAGATTTAGGACTGACATGTAATTATCTTCTTTTTTCTATTTTCCAAAATTACACTTGACCCCAAAAAGTTTTTATAATTTTTATTTTAGTCCTCAAATATCATGATCTATGGACTTTTTTTGTAAATTTTGAAACTATTTGGGGGCATTATGTAATTTTTGTAAAAATTTTGTAAAGTTTATCTTCTCACCATCGAATCATACAGTTTTGGGACTAAACTGCATTTTAGTTACCAGATTTAGGACTAATCTGTAATTTTATTTTTTTTTCCAATATTTTTCATAATTACATTTTGACCCCAAAAATTTGTTATAATTTTAATTTTAGTCCTCAAATATTATGATCTAGAGATGTTTTTGAAAATTTTGAAACTATTTGGGGGGATTTTGTAATTTTTGCAAAAGTGCTAACAATTTTCCGTTAAATCTTGAGAGAAAATAACCACAAGGTACCAAAGTGGTAACAGCGCAAACCTCAGGGTACCAAAGTGTCAAATTTTGTCTTTCAATGTACCAAAGTGAATTCGGTCCTAACCACAGAGTACCAAAGTGCATTTTACCTTTATATTTATACTATTATTATATATGTTTGGTAGCTGGTCATTAAACTCTATAAAAGTCAAAACCCCTTGTTTTGTATATTGAGATAAAGCTGATTTTGTGATAGAATATGCATCAAAGGTAAGGTGGGACCGAAGAACAGCGCAGGGCGTTGTAGCTCAGCCTTTTCAGCAAACCCAACAGACCCTACCACCCCATTCCAATGCATCCTTCTTCCATCCCCGGCAACGCGTGCTTTCATCTTTCCCCTCTCTCTCTCTCTTCCTTTTCAATATTAATAAAAGGGTAAATTACACGTTAGTGTCTTAAGGTATGGATCACTTCTATTTTGATATTTTGTTCTTTCAAAAATAACATTTTAGTACCATGTTTTATTTGTGGTTAGTACTTTGATATTTAAAACATTTTTTTAGAAAAAAAACATGTGAAGGTTACGTGCACCGTAAAGACACAAAATTCATCATCCTAATAAACTCAAATTTCAGGATTCAGCCTTAAAAAAATACAAAATCCTCTGTCTTCAAGTATATATTGAATCATGATTTTTGAGAGCTGAATCGTGAAATCTGAGTTTATGATGGTAAATTTTATGTTTTTGACCATGCACAACAACACATGATCTGCATGTGATTTTTTTCGACAAGTGGTAATAGAAAAAAATTTTGAGTACCAAAGTGCTAACTTTAAATAAAATATGATACCAAAATATCACTTTTAAAAGGATAAGGTATAAAGATGAAACCGATCCATATCTTACGTTTAATGAAATTGAGAGAGAGAGAGAGAGAGAGAGAGTTGTTTCAAACTCCAAAGTGATTCAAAATCTGTGTCATACTGCCTATGCTACATTATTAGTTATCCATATGATTCTCTTATCTTCTCTCTCTCTCTCTCTCTATGAAACCACGCACGCACCCTACCCTATGCAGGCTTATTTTCCAACTTAGTAGCTGACGTTTTCAACTCCATTATTATACAAACGTGATGGTCTAACTTCTTTCCCCCGTTCTGCCAATTTAACTACAACTAGAGAAAAAAAGAAAACTTTTTCCCATAGCACCAAATGCTCTTATTTTTTGTCATCATGATATGTCAATGACACTCACTGTGTGTCTATGTACATTTGTTTTCAGTGGTCCCCTGTCCCATTGGCTACTTGGATTCATTCTCATTTTTCACATTATTTACCAAACACGCCCACTTAACTGCTATCATTATTGCACTCTGTCTTCCTTGCGTGTTATGCTCAAAAAACCCACAAAACAACGTTTTTGCACTATCTTGTACACCTACCAAACATCCCTCATTCTCTCTTGCTCTTTCTGTAAGCGAATATGTGTGTGTTAGTGTGTGTATATATATATATATATACACAATGATGAATGATGATAATGTTAAACCCATGATCCATTTTGGTCCCTTTTACTTGTGAACTTATTAGTTTGTTTGTACAATGGACTATTAACTGATCGTACGGTCAAGATCTATCTGTCGGCGGGCAGAGAAGAGAATTGAAGATCCCACCTTAAGCTTAAGCTCATTCAATTATTTTGCCAAACATAATGTGCAATTCATTTATAATTGAGCCAACTGTTTTGTGACATATATACACAAGTACATATAATTAAATTTTAGGTGCATGTGATTCACTTCAACAGGCTAAGCTGTTCTGTTCCCTTGATGATTTGTCTTAAGCAAAAACCAAGGCCTTGTGATCCTCCACAAATTACAGAAATGCGAGTGATACTAATATTTTATTGTGTCTGCATTTGTTTATTGCAGTTCATTTAATATATATGTGCAGTGCTGGAACTGTCTGAAGCATCTGTTCCACAAAACTTGAATCCCATTGGTCAATGCACTGAGATTTGTTTGGCATGCCTCGAACTGATGCATTAGCATAGATAGCCCTTTGGTTTCTGTGAGTCTCTTTAAGGGGAGAATCTTAAATTCTTCAACAGTTGATTTATGCATTATATATATATTTAGGATGGACCATGTTTGTCTCTAGCCCATTCGTTTGATTAAATCCTATTCGAGGTTAAGAGTTATAAACTATAAGGGTCACAAAACTCTATTACCAAATATTTAAGATAAAAATACTTTTTTTACCCTAAAGTCTAAAGTATGAGGTAAGTTTAAGTCGTATCCTCAAAGATATTTTTAGGTCAATTGTAGAAGTCAATTTCAGTTGTATTCTTAAAATTTTCTTAGATTAATTGTACCCCTAATGTTTTACATTTGAGTCAATTGTACCCTTAAATTGAAGGTACAATTGACACAAAAAAAAAAGATTTAAGGTATAATTAATCTAAAAAAAATTTAATTGAAACTAACCTCATTAGGCAATATCAAAAGTACTTTTCTCTATATTTAATTTAGCTGCATTCTGAAATCTTGAATTCAAAACTCGATTAAGTTGGATCAACTTCTGACCATTTGATCTAGCTCTTTATGATATGTATTATATATTTAATGCCCAATAATATATAGTACTGAGTACTGACGAGACTGATGGGGAATGTGAGAACAGAGTCTTTCTCATCTAAACAGAATTGTCTCTGAAGTTTGGAGTAAAAGGAGGAACTTCTTGCCTTTATTGCAAAGGGCTTCCCTTTTGTTCTCTTGTCTTCTTGCTCGTTCAACTCTCACAGGTCAGATTCTGAGCTTTATTTCTCCAAACTTTTTGTTGCTTTGAAACTCAGGAGATTTTTATTTTCTATTTTCTTTTCATAAACTCTCTGCCTTTGGTTCTGACAGGACTAGGGATAATCAAAATATCCATACCCGACGGGGACCTGCAAATTTTACCCGATGAGTTTGGGTATGGGTTCGGATAAAAATATACGAGTTCGGGTATGGAAATTTACCCATTTAAATTTACGGGTATGGGTCCGGGTACGGGAATTGGGGTACCCACCCCGACCCTACCCGCTACAGTAATATACTATCGATTAATAATTATATATATATAATATAGTGAAAACTTAATAATAAAATTATATTTATTTTTTTAATTTAAATATATATAATATATAATATTTATATTTATATTTATATTTTATACATGTATTAATGTATATATATATATAATTATATTTATTTTTTTATTTTAAATATATATATATAAAATAATGTTAAAAAATAGTATTTTTTGAATTTTTTCGGGTATGAGTCTGGGTATAGGGGTACCCATAGGATATGGGTATGGATTGATATTCATACCCGCACGGGTATGGGTCCGGGTATGGGGATGATAATTTCTGATGGGTACGGGGACGGGGATCAAGGTACCCTACCCATGATCATCCCTAGAGAGGACTCTCATGTTAATCCAATTCATGCTAATGATGAATAAATTCTGATTTTTGTATTCTTGCCCAGAATGCAACTTAATGTCAGGTAGCAACATTAGGTTCTAGGGAGAGGGTATAGAACAAATATGTTGGCATGAAGAGAATTTTTATGAGGAGAAACAGCAAAATGCATGTTAAAAAAATGGTTTTTATTTGTTCCTAAAATTTTCTAATGATACCACTTTAAGCATATCGTAACTTGGGTGTATGAAAAGAAGAGAAACTATTGCCTTGAATATGTATTTGAAGTAACGCAAGCAAGTAGCAACGAGAAGGATGATATATAAATGTGAATAATGATACCAGAATTCATAAATTTGAGAAGGTATTCTTTATGGTAAGAAAATTTTCAACACATAAAGGTGTCGGAAGATATTTTTATGTAGTAGCTCATTGAATTGTGGTCCAAAATATTGAAAGGAGAGGAAGCAAGAGAACAGACAAGGGAGTTGATGTCATCATTCTGTATTAGTGTTTCAAAGCCATTATAGCAAATGCTTTTCTCACACCTTCCTCTTTTCTACATAAACAGCTTTTCATTTATCAAGTACATCTTCTGAGTTAAATCTCTTCCTCATTTAAGAAGAGTGATGATAATAAGATGGAGGAGCATCAGATGCAATATGCAATGGATATGAAGGCCTGAACACAAATTACCAAGCAAGACAAGCTAGAAGCTAAGCAGAAAACCCATGATGGAGAAGCTTATTAAGCCAAGCGACAAAGAATTCATGAGGATGGCCATGCTAAAACATGAACAGATCTTCAGAGAGCAGGTTCTTTCTCTTTCTAAATCTTATCATTTAAGGAGTAAACAATCAATTTAGTTCCTAGATTATATAGACGTTGTTATTTTAGTCCTTAGATTTTTGAAATGATTGATTTAGTACCCATCCTATAGAGACTGAGTTAGTTGTACAATGATATGGTATTGATGGAGACTAAATCAAGAATTTCAATAAATCAGGACTAAACTGGTAGTGGTCATATAATTTAAGGACCAAAGTATTAGTTTACTCTTTGTTTATTTTCCTTGAGCAGCATGAATATGTAGTTATGTTGTATATCCAGGTATATGAACTTCACCGTTTGTATCGGATCCAGAAGATACTTATGAAGAATACAGCAAATAGAAATGATCATCATTATCATCATCATCATCATAAAGTTGCACAGGAAAAGAAGCCTGAAATAAAATTTGATCTTGAACGTCCAGCAGAGGAGCACATTGGAGAATTGGACGGTGATGATGAAGTGAGAGAGATGATAGACGAGAGTGAGATTGAGCTTACATTAGGCCCCTCAAGTTATTACAACCGTAGGAATAAGAAAGTTGATACACCACTAACTTCAGATTCTGGAAATAGCCTGTCTTCTTCTTCCACTGGATCAAGCCATATAAACAAGACAACAAGAGAAGAAGATCTTAGTGGACTTAGAAACAGTTTTGATATTGAAGAAGAACGATTGAGACAACAGCAAGAGAAGCTAGAACAGCCACCTTGGCTTTTTCAAGTGTTGAGTATGAGCATGACTTGAAAACAAAAATTATCCATATTATATATATAATTATATATAGTTAAGCTGATGTTTATGACTAACTTTGTGGAAGATGTTTGTGTGCTATTGCAAAGTTCTGCATAAATATTTAGAGATGGGAGAGATCAAACTCAGAATGATGTTAGTGGTTATGTTAGATATCAAATTATGCAGATAAGCAGTCTTCTTTTTATTCCTTCTGATTGATGATTGATTTTACTTTCTACTTTCTACTTGCCATTTGCAAACTTTCTAGCTAACAACTCAAGAGAATAGAACTTAGTTCTTAACTTCCATTAGATAACCATATGAACAGCAGATTCCATAGTAAATAATTAAATATATATTATTTCTAATATATTTAAATCTTGTTAATTAATATTTTTAATTTGCCTCCCGGCCTTACTTTCCACTCATCATTTACAATCATAAATGATGTAAATGATGAACAAGGTTGGACTAGTGAGAACCCTTAGTTTAATGTAATAATGATATCATTAATATCTTGCACATTAGAATAATAAACGTCATATCAATATTTTGCACACTAAACAAAAGTGGGTTAACGTTGTAAAAGAGATAAGCGAATGACCAAAAAAAAATAGAGAGATCTGAACGAGAATCTGAAATTCTAAACTTTTTACCCAACAAGATAGGGGTTAGTCCCTCTCTGCCATCAGATGAACAGAAAATTCCGTTGCAAATACTTGAAACCTCTCAATCAACAAGTTCAGGTAAGGTCTGTTTCAGAATATGCATATCTACTTTACACAATCAATGCATTTGGAACATTCATGAGTTGTGACCATTCAATGATTCCTCGCTTACTTGATCATTAGGCTCAGACATCAGCAAAGGCACTGCTAGGCTGTCATATGAATAATTCTTACCTTTATAAAAGCTTTTTATCCAAAAGAAATCAATAAGTTAGAGATATACCCCACTGAACTAATGTTATAAGATATTCTATTGTTTATCTTTTGCATCATCTAATGTCGCCTTGATAAGTGTAATCACTCAGAAACTTTTTAATTTTCCATTTTTTTTTTACAATGTAGTTCTTGATGAAAAGATCATAATACAATAATCTACAGAGACCATCACAATAATGGGAGTAATAAAACTAGGAAAGAACAAAGAAACAAAGTAAAACCAGGCCAGATATATATCATCAAGATATGGAGTGGCGTCGATTTTTATTTGGTTTTGTACGACCTTTACTGGATGGTGTGACACCATCAAAACGTAGAAAAGGAGAAAGCTTTCCAAGTCTTTTGGAAACTGAGCTTATTAATGATTTCCGAGGCAGAGGAGGCTTATTAGCAGAAGGTGAAGCACTTGTTGCGGGACTGCTTACTGTTGAGTTAACTGTTGTGGACTTCTCTATCTCTTTTAGTCTCATTTTCAAATTCACAAGCTCTAATTTTAGGCCCTCATTTTCTCTTCGTAGCTTGGATAGCTCATTGGAAACTGGATGGACATTGGAAGGGTATACATCAACAGAAGGAGGTGAGTCTTCAGCTACACCACCATTCATGGTGTTGCGAAGACGTTGCTGTTCATAGTAGAGGACTTGAACCACAGTTTGTACAGGAAGTCTATCATTTTGTGCAGCATGTGCACATGCCTCTCGAGATAATTTTTGACAGTCCATCACACTGCAAACTTTCTTCTTTTCCAGGTCGCTTAGATCAGGATGTGCCTATAAGAATTGCCAATTCCAACTTTATTAACAGTGAGACAGTGAGTCATAACAAACTAAACGTGTAAGAATCCCAACTCAGAAATCTTTTTAGAATCAAGTTCTTGAATCTAAAGACAATATTGTCTTAAACTCAGCTATGATGAGTGGTGAGGTCTAAATCTGAAGTCAATCCGATGTGCTCTCAGAGACAATTTTTTTAGATGTTTCCGACTAGTTTTTTCAATCAAAGCAGAATCAGCACCAGTTCTTGAATTCTCCAAAAAAAATCATTTGCATACTATAATTAAATTGAAGAATCAGATAACAGATAATACTTAAAAAAAAAACTTTTAAGTAAGATTGTAAGTTTTGTCCATATATAGTTATATGGATCAACATGAAGTTAGTTAATGTGGTCAACAGTTTGATATTGTTTAAGTGAAGTTAGTTAATGTGGTCAGCAGTTTGATATTGTTTAAATAAAGTCTCGAATCTGAGACTTTGTAATGCAACTGTCTCTATTAGAAGACTCACCAACCATAGTCAGGAGCGTGATGCAAGTTGAGTTTGGATTAGTCGAGACGAAATACCAGAGATTCGACAGACAACCAAAAACAATTATATCAAGAGCGAGAGAAACAAATTAGCTAAAAATACACAAAAGTCCACAGAATGATTAACTTGGTACAGAGAGCATTCACTATTGCATACTGATAAAGAACATACCTTAAGATAGATGTCTATGGCTCTGTACATGCCATCTTCTGTTGATCTTGATTTTTCAGGAATGAGTTCTGCAAGACTGACAAACTTTGGAACTGGTAAATTACGGTCAGTGGCTATTTCAGCAAGGTAATTCTCCATTAGCTTTCCAACACGTTCCATATCACTCTGTGAAGGAGAAAAATATTCACTGTCTCCATTGAAGACTAAATGGTTCCCTGTTTCAGATTCTAGGTAATTCATCATGATTCTCTGCACTGTGTCCACATCAAACAATGTGTCCCCAGTGAATGAATAAGAAGGGATAAGAAGATCATCTAAGACAGCTTGTCCTAACTGCATGGCCATTCTCTTCTCCAAGTCAAGCCTGCAAGCTACGGTTGTTTCAAGATATATTGCTGCTCTAAGCAACATAGAAAGAAAGCTCACTGACATTGCATTCTTCTCCTTTGGCAAAAGACTCACTAACGTCTCCAAAACAACCCTCTTCTCGTGCTCTTGTCGTGGTTCAATCTTTTTCCTTCCCTTTCCAAATAGTTCCTGCACCCAAAAAAATTGAAGAAAGAGAAAAAAGAAGAAGAAAGGTTTAGGATTCAGTTTTTCATGAAATCACTTAAGACAACCCTATTTTGATCTATCTAAATAGGTGTACCTTCAATTTTTTTTTTCTCAAGTTACCCCCTCGACCATGAAAACTATTTCAACTTAACCTTAATCACTAACTTGGACTCTAAGGTGTGGATTAATATAAACGTCCGAGACAGTATTATGTTGAGCTTGGCATTAATCTTTGGATAAAAATAGGATTAAATGACAAAGTTTAAAGCATATTAATAACCCCAAGACTAAAAACAGATAAAATTAGTTAAGCAAACGAAATTAAAAGTACACCTATCTATTAGAGACTAAAATAAGGTGTTCTCTAAAATCGTAATAATTTGTAACATCCTGATCACTTTAGTGCACTTTAGTGAGGGATCTCACCAAACCTCGTAGGGATTTCTGAGCATAGAGCATTAGAATAGGACCAATAGAATACTGCTTAAACCCTCTAGCCATCATTGCGATTAGAACTCTCTGGAAAATGTCAATTCTGAGGACTGTTAGATCCTCAGCCCACCAATCAACTATAGGCCTCTGGTTAGACGCCATGGAAGAAACTACTCCCTCAGTTCCACCATCACTACTTCTTCCAGAACCACAGAATTGGCTTTCCTTGCAGGCTATGAATGCTATAGCATCTATGCATTTGCTCACCACTTTTGCTCTCTCAGCTATTGGAAGAAGACTCTCTGACATGTGTAAGATAGACACAGCTCCAGCAAGGCTTTTCAGAGCCACTTCGTTCAAATAAGCATCAGCTCTAACCACTAAGTTTCCAGCTGAATAATCCTCTGTCATCTCAAGATACTCCGCCACACAGCGAAGCATAGCTATATTTTCTATGCATATTTCAAAGTTTATCCCATAGCAAAACTTAGCCGCCAGTTCAAATGCTTCTGCTCCACCAGGAACATCATGGAGTTCAATTAAGGAAACATCAGCATCACTAGATTCCGAGACCAGTTTCCTAATGTATCCACTCTTGGAGACTAATGGAAACTGCAATTACAATACAGAATAAGTAAAATAGTTCATCCAAAGTTGCAATAATTCGCGATTTGTACACAAACATTGATTCAATTACCTTGTGCAACGAAAAGGAAGCTTCTCCGACTCGAACAGTAACATCACTAGGAATCTCCTGCGAAAAAATCCTGTAACAAGTTCAACATTCGAGGGTTTCAGAATTCAGTAATTTAGTAATTCATCAATTCTCATTATGTCTACTTGAAGTAGACACACCACAATTCACATCGAAGACTCTGTTTCGAGAAATTCAGAATCGAGAAACACACATACCATTCGCTTGTTCTTTTCATTGCAGAAGAAAGAAGCTCCTTCTTCTTCAGCGACAAGTCACCAGCATCAGTCGTAGCTTTCTCTTGATCACGATCCACCATGGCAGACATACTGCAAATTAATAATTATCTATAGTATACAACAGTTCACGATGGATGAAGCAGAAAAGGTGCGAAAAAGAGATTTGAGTCATTAATTAAGGCTCGAGGTCATCTGTTTCAATTTAAATTTCTCATTGAGCGAAAATAAATTGGGGAATGAATGATAATAAATAATTAAAAAGGATGGATAGTGCCTAAGAGTGTGATTTGGTTGATGAATTTCCAAAACAGGGCTTGGTTTTGCGTTTGAGAAGCTAAGAGAAGGAGGGCAGAGGAAGGAAAAGGAGTGGCAATTTGGAAAATAGAGGAAGAAAAGAGGGGCAAAAGGTAAAGATGAAGATGTAGGTTAGTGTGTGTGGTGTGAGATTACTGAATAAAAGGATGAGATAGTTGCATTCTTTTGCATTGCATGATGATTGGCGCGAGTGTAACGACGTTTGTTTGCACGTGCCAACGGGAAAAGTTTCTCCCATCCACAAAGATGAACGTACAATTTTCCGTTTCTTCAAGCTTTCATTTGCATTATCACAAATTGTGCTAAACTGTTATACCTAAATTAAGCTTTCATGGTTGGCCATTTACGAAATCGTGAAAACGACGAATTAAAAACCAAGACTGTGGCTGGTGGACTACGATGGATCTTAAGCTTGAACATGGCCTATTATTAATTATTATGAGAAAATTAAAAGACATGCATATGTAAAAATAGTAAAAATATTTATTCAAATACACGAAAATATATATTTTTTTTATCTAGAAATCCATGAGAATACGTATTCAATCGTATGGTTTTGCAATAAATGTGCTAAGGGCCACACGAGAATGAAGCAATGTTTATATATCAAGATATGTTTGTGTCCCGATGGTTTAGTACTGTAGCACGATAATAAAAACATTAGGTGATTTCTTTTGTTTTTATTTTTCACATATATATATATATATATATATTGATTATTCATTTATTTGCAGGTAAGATTCTGGGTCCCCACGGTATAATTTACATTCACACCTTCATTATTACAGAGAACAATCCATAATTTTCTTTTGTCTGAAACATAATTCATTCAAAAGTAAGACAAAATCAAGCACAATATAAAATGAGAACAATGCTAAATAAGCTAACCCCTCCCTAGCATAAATAGCAACACTAGACATGATATCAACTAACGAAGGTGGGAGGTTTGCAACCCATCTAAGATGACTCATCCTCGTGTCATACAAATTGGCAATACAAACAGTTGCCAAGATAGCGGATCTAAGGATCGAACTAAACTTACAACCATCTAAGGAATTGGAAATATAAATAATATCATCTGACCAGAAACAGAGCCAAACCAGGAAGTCGTCATGGAAGCCTAAACCAGAAATGCTTTCGCAGAGCATTCAGACCAGATCGGTGCCGTGGAGGACCAAAACCGAAACGACGCCGCCGAAAAAGCCAGACGTGATCAACTCCGTGGGAGCCCTGATCCAGAACGTCACCGCCACAAAACTGTAGAAATAAAGAAACACTCTTGATCTGACCATATCATCATATATTTTAGTGACATTTTAGGACATTTTATATTCATTTGGGATTCATTTGCATGCCTTTATGTCCCTTTATGATGAAATATGATGCCTTGAGGTTTGAGCATTATTTGGACTATTTTGTGAGTAATTGTGTGGTTTTCTCGGGTTTAATCTTTATTATTTGATTAATCCTCTTTATCCTGAGAATTCACTTAGTTTCTCAATGTTCTTGATAGGTTTTAATGAAGTCCAAAGTGTTAAAATACTTCAAGAAAGGCTTAGGGATGCTTGGAGACGAGTCAGGGACCAAACCGAGAAGAATCAAAGTTGCAGGAAAAACCGCCGCGGGGGGTCCCGCGGGGGGTCTCTTTGGAAATCTTGCCGCGGAAACCGCCACCGTGCATAGCCGCGGCGGGTTTGCGATAACTTATAATTATTCAGGCCCAAGCCCGATTTTGATGATTCTGACCTAGATTTTCTTGGGATAAGCCGAAAATAACATATATGAGAGGTCTGGAGGTCAGTGGGAGGCTACACACTTGCTGAGAGAGAGTTTTACATATTCCACATCTCGGTTAGCGATTTTC
Source organism: Chamaecrista fasciculata (assembly GCA_003254925.1). NCBI lineage: Eukaryota > Viridiplantae > Streptophyta > Magnoliopsida > Fabales > Fabaceae > Chamaecrista > Chamaecrista fasciculata. The sequence continues at coordinate 114,851 of QANZ01037291.1, read as the reverse complement.
ATCATCTTGTGAAGCTTTTCTTGGGATCATGGCAGCCAAATCTGAAGTTGTTCATCTGTCAACCATGAGCGGCTAAACACTCATACCCGGAGGAGCATTGGAGTAAAGCATGAACTAGGGTTTCACCATTACGGAGTTTTTCTCACACTAGAATTAGGGTTTTACTTATTTGTTCTTGAATTCTAGTTGGACTTGAGAACTATTTGTGAATTCTGATTCTTGATTAGGAACTTGATTTTACTTGTTTAATTATATCTTGATTGTAACCCTAGAGTCTTTACTAGTTTGGTTATAATTATAGATATATAGCTTTGACAATGGTATTTGTTATAAAGATCGTGTTTCTTGATCTTCTTTATCATCAATTTAATGAAAGTTTTCAGTACTTGTTATGATTCATCTTGTTTGAGGTATTTTCATGATAATATTGTTAGCCTAGGTCATTGAGTTATTAGTGACTACCTTAGGATGATTTGTGTGAGATGCTCCGTTTATCTTTAGTAGTGATGATTGCTTAATCCAATTGTTCTGTTGGGTATTCTCTCAACTCGGTTAATCGTTAATTTATTATTATTGCCTTTCAATTCGGTCTTTCAATCAAAAACCCAAAAATATTATTGCTTTATTTAATTATTGTTTTAGGTCACAGATATTCAAAGAGCAAATTTCCTTTGCTTTCACCGATTAGTGATAACTTGGTATCATTTGCAATTAAACTTTGCACAAAAGTTCCTCGAGAGATCGACTCGGATTGCACCACTATAGTGCATTATTTCCGGTATTTTTGACCACCTAGCGACGGGTGCGATCAAATTGGCGCCGTTGCCGGGGAACTTTTCCCAAAGTTTAACGGTTGATTGTGCCAAGTTTTTATGAATTGGATTTTTCCTTAGTCATGTCTTAGGGAGTCAATTTTTGTTTTGTTTCGTATTTTCTTTAGTGTTTAGTGAGTCTTTAATTTGTTTAATTTGTTTAGAACCATTCCTCTTAAAGTTTTAGTTCAAAGAATTGCTTGGGAACTCACCTTCTGGCTTGTTTTCACTAATTTTTGCTGTGCAGGAAAACCCGCCGCCAAAACCGCCGTGGGAGGGTGCCGCAGCTATTTTTCCAGAATCGTCGCTGTAAAACCGCCGCCGTACCCGCCGTGGGAAGGAGCCGCGACTGTTTTTCCAGACTAAGTGAATTTCTTCCCTCTTGCTCTTTTCTCTTGCTCTTTCCTCTGTGCATCATACATTCACACTTTGACACATACGAGGACTTCATTTGCTCTCATTTTTCTTGTTGTTTTGGTGTTGAATTAGTGTTGCATGCTTAGGAAGTTTAAGGAACTTCTAAATCTTTTGAATCCTAAGATTGAAAGAACTTGTAGGAAGCTAAGAAAAGAGAGAAGACTAAGGAATTTAAGTGAAGCTAACAATGGGCCATTTGAATTAGGTTGTGAATCGGAATTAGACTTAAACATGGACGGTGTTAATATGGATGGAGCTTAGATGAAGTTCATAATAATAATAGAGTTCAACAACCAATTCTTAAGAGGATGTTTTCTAAGTTTTATTGTTTGAGTTTGAATGGATAGAAGACATCATTCTCCTTATGACCCCTATAATTCTTATAATTCTTTTTATGGGTCTTATGATTCTTCTCATGGGCAACCTTATTCTTCTTCCTTCTACAAGGACAATGGTTATCCGATGCAATATAGAGAAGCTTCACCGTGCCCGCCTAGACCACAATCACTTGATATGTTTGCTCTTCCTTGCTCATTTTGCAAGTGTCGTTTCCACTCGGCTAGTGATTGTTTCCATCTTAATGGAGCTCTCCCAATTTCAAATACACAATTGTTGGGGTATCATCAAGTGGGTAATCATTCTTCCAACACCAATTTTGGATGGAATTGTCAACAAAGTTTTCAAAGGGATGAAGGGTACAATTATGGAGCTCCCAATTATCAGTGGGAATCCCCAAGTCACTTTGAAACCCCCAACCTCCCTTCCATGACAAATTCATTCCAACCCTCACCAATGCCAACTGTTGATGATATTTCACAAGTCTTTGCAAATGGTATGGTGGAGATGAACTCACAAGTTGTTGAAATGCAACAGATGCTTGAGCGTTTAACTCAGGAATGTCAAGCTATAAGTGGAAGTTACTCAACTCTAGAGAAATCTGTGGAAGACCTCATGCTACCTCCTAAGCAACCAGTGGAATCCACTCATTCTCAACTTGAGAGATTAGAGGAGCAACATCTACAAGATTTCATTTTAGAACCTGCACAAGGCTTGAGCGAAATATAAGATACGATTCATGAGCCATCAATTGAGGAGGACAACGAAGATGAGGATGAAATTATTGTTATAGATGATGCGTCTTCTCCTGTCACCACTCCTTCACCTTCTTCTCCTAGTGATGACCCGTTGTTCAACTTCATCGAATGCTTTGGTGAGTGTAATGATGATGAGCATTATGAACAAGTTGTTCAATGACTTGTTATACAGACATTTGATGAAGCTGAAGTTGCTAAATCAAGAATGTACTTGGACGAACAACAGCAGCCCAAGCCCGCTTAGATCTCGTGAGGGAGGAAGCCCGCTAGATTTGATGAGCGAGAAAGCAGAGATGGTAGAGAGAAGACGACTAGGGTTGTACAGGTGCTTGCTTTTCTTAATATCAAGCAATTATAACAATTCGCATTTGAAACAACTGCTTTGAGATGTTTACAGCAATATTGTTTATCCATTATATAATGCTATAAAACTACAAAGATTTTTAAAATGTTTCACTTTTTGTATTTTCTTCCTACTATAATGTTTAAAATGGAAAAGATAAAAAAGATCATATATGTTATTTTAATAATAACTATGTTGGATTTTTTTTTTTTTGCTCTAAATGCGTTGGAAATTATATGTGTGTCAAATAAAGTCTCACATTGTTTAAACTAAGGAAGAACCAAGAATATATATATATATATAT
>QANZ01037291.1:66718-109927 GCA_003254925.1 Chamaecrista fasciculata | reverse complement strand
ATAGACAAGTCGAATTATATCCTATCACATGCATAAATTTGAATTAATTAGGATTATCAACTCTTAACATATTATCAAAGCCTAATAGCTTCATAACCAAGAGAAAGATCCATGATAAAAACAAATGTGTGACCTCTAAAGTTAAAAAATATATATAAAAGCCAAGACAAAAAAGAAATTATAAGACCTAGAATCTCTGAGACTAAAAAAAAATATATCAAAGCAAGTCATAACTAGATTAATTGAACTAAAAATTAAAAGAGTGTTAGAGATACCGAAAGTTCCACATCAATTAGATAATTAAAAAACATTTTTAAAAATATATAATATTAAAAAATACTAATTATACTAAATTATTTTAAGTATTTTCATCAACATGCTTTTCACATCTTTATCTATGTGCAAGCTTAATATTATGTCACACAATCTTAAATTGACATAGCTAGTCAGCACTCAATATGATTAAGCCCTTTCATTGGATCCAATGGCTGTTGACAACCATACCTGTAATTATTTAAGAGCTACTCGTAGATATATAGGTAATTGATTTCTTTTGACCGCACTATTAAAGACTTGGACTCTACTGCTTCGTCAATGAATATTCGATTACATGAACGACCCCATTGCATGGCTAAGCTAGTACCTGGCTAGGGCATATAGACTCGTGGAATTGCTTCCAAATGTTGTACAATATAATATCCAATTTAGGGCCTCTTTGGGGATGGGGCATCCCAAACTCATCCCATTCTAATCCTAATCTAAACCTAAAATTAGATGAACAGTACAGTTTGGGTGTTTGTCTGGCACATAATCTCATCTCATCTCATCCAAATCATCATCTCATCCAAATTATCATCTCATTTATCATACATTTACTAATCTATCCCTATTTATATACCTATATTTACCTACACTCTAATACAAATATAAAAAAGATAATTAGACAAAATAGTAATTTTACATACCCTCATTTATTACACTTATAATTTTCTCTCTCTCAATCATTACATACCCTTTTATATAATTTCACACCCTATTATACATCATTTTCTTTCAAACCATCCAAACACTTCATCTCATCCTAATTTCAACATCATCTCATCTCATCTCTTAGGTTGAGATTGGATTGAGATTGGATTGAACTTACAAATTTCCAAACAGACCCTAAGTGTTATGTCTAATTGTCTATATGCGTACGGGTTTTTCTCAAGATTCAATGACACATTATGACCAATCAAGGTAACAAGTTTTACGTGTACTGTAGTAATTCATGATTCTACTCACCAGTCACAAGACAAGTAAAAATTAGCCAATGCATTATTTTGGTTCAGTATTAGTACTTTTAATTAAGTCCTAGTAGAGAAATGATAATGTGTAATTTTAAGGAAAAATCTAAGAAAAGTGGAATAGTTGGGGCAGCTCAATTTATCGCTAGGATCTATTTTTTCATGTTGAGATTTAATATAATCATAAATTGAAGTGTTCCAACTATCTCATCTTCTATAGCAAAGCCTTAATTTATAAGAGAGAGAGTTTAAAGTATTCTTATATCCAATGTGAGATATAAATAAAATAACATTCATTTGAGCTATACATACTAGAACCTGCAACTTTTAATAAAAGTCATTTTGTTGTCGTTTATTTTTTTTTTCAAAACCTTCTCAAAGGTTCAACTCATGACTCCATCAATACTCTTTCTAAATGTAAATTTAGGCCTCAAAAGCCAATAAAAAAGAGAGAATAAAAAATTTCATAAATAAATATAAAGGGTAAAATACAGGAAAGATACCTGTGGTTTGGCCTAATCTCACTTTTATGACGTGTAGTTTCAAAAGTTGCACATTAGGTACCTGTGTGTTTCGCCGTTAAACAAAAGCAGTACTTGTGTAATTTTCCGTTAAATTTGAAAAAAAAAACACATGTGAGAGTCACGTGCGCAGCTCTTTGACGTTTTAAACCATTTGAAACCTTAATAAGCCTTCGTTTCCATCCATTTTCTTCACCTTCATCCATTCTCTTCATCTGCGCAGCTTCAAGTCTAAAATCTCCAACTCTTTGGTCTTTATTTTCTCCATTTTCTTCATCCATTTCCTTGGCCGACTTCATGGCAACTGCTGCACATTCATCTTCAACTTCATCATCTTCATTTCGTGGTTGCAGGATTCGTTGTGGCTGTGGTGAGTATGTAATCATGCGTTCATCTTGGAAACCTTGCTCTTTTAGAAGGCGATTTTGGATTTGCCCGAAGTATCAGGTGTGTAGAATTTTGTTATTTGGTAGTTTGTTGTATTTCTGGTTAAGTTAATGGTTTGTTCCATTTCATGCTTTGCAGCCTTATCAATGTGGTTTTTTTGATTGGATTGATGAACCACCATGCCCACGCGGCCGTGAATTTGGACAAAAGGTTCAAGAAAAAATTGCCAAGCTTGAAGTTGAAATCAAGGAGTTGAAGACAAATGAAAGCATGATGAAGACAAATAAGAGGCAGAAAAATTTAGAGCAAATATTGTTAGGATCTTGGGTGTTTTTTCTGTTGATTACTCTCTTTGTACTTTGGGGAGAAAAGTTTGGAAGAAATGACAATTATTTGCCTTATTAGCAAATTAATGTATCTGCAATTAGATTATGTGTTTGGTTATGTTTTTATGTGTTTGGTTATGTTTATGGAAGTTTGTAAGAAATGACAATTATTTGTCTTACCTTTATTAATGGAAATTTGGTTATATTTTTCAATCTTATTCTCGAATCTTGTTAAGTTTATGTGTTTACCGGAGATGTGAAAAAATTAGGCCGTGAAAAAGGGTCAAAAAATGTGAAAAAATGGTGAAGAGTTGTGAAAAAGCACAAAAAATGGAGATTGGTTGTAGTTGACAAAGAAGTTTGGTTCTTTGTTTTGACAACATGAGAATGACCAAATTGACCACAATTTGTGCCACAATCAATAACCTGTGTGCACAATCCAAACATCCAAACATCTATAAAATGCCATGAGTAATCATCCAAATATATTTAAGATTGATTGTCAATAGTCATAAACAACATAAGTACAATAACATCCATGAGTAACACAAGTAAACAAAATACAATCAAAATATGAAGCTAATATGTAGTTCAAGCTTCAGCAAAACCACAGGTACCTAATGTGCAACTTTTAAAACTACAAGTACTGCTTTTTCCGTCAAAAATTTAACGAAAAATTACACAAGTATTGCTTCTGTTTAACGGCGAAACACACAGGTGTCTAATGTGCAACTTTTGAAACAACACGTCATTAAAGTGAGATTAGGCCAAATCACAGGTACCTTTCCTTTATTTTACCCAAATATAAAATAGTACTTTATGACTAAACTTGGATAAAATTTAATTTCTTATATATTTATTAATTGTTATGAGATTCTTTAAATATATGACATACATCACATTTTCTTTTTTGAAAAGGCGGACCCATAGTATGTTAAAACTCTAATAAATCATTCAATTTTAATAATTTAATTATCATACGGAATCTTGAAATGGCTTTTATGTCGAAGTGGATCTTATAATTAAGAACCTAAGATGGTGACCCTCAGTTTCAGTGATGTTACTTGGCTAAGAAATCAACGACGATGCTACAATCTTATCTTGAAGGAATCATTCAGAAACTTCATATGGATATATTCATCAAGAAAGGAAGAGACTAATAAGAAGGACCCCAAAGCAAAAACTACCCATAATATGATAATAAGACGAATAATTACTAATTAGCATGTCGCAAACTACTGGATTTTGTTTTGTGCGTACGTTCCAAGGGAAGCAAAGCAACATTTACATACCTTGCACTAAAATAATTGGTTAAAACTTAAAAATCTTCCCTTAATCTTTATTTATTGTTACAAAACACTACAGTAAATTTTATTTTGATCATAAAATTATTTTATTTGTAAAGTAATATCTAAATTATTATTTTTATTCCATGATTAAATTTTAAAGTTATAAATTTAGCCAATTTTTCTGTCAATTTTGCTATGGAGAGTTAGAATTTTCAAATATTATATTCTATTTTTTTAATCTATCTCTTTTCTCTCTCCACTATCACATTTGTTTTGAATAAAAAGTGATGATTAAGTAATTTACCTCCAAAGCTTAAATTAATAATGGGTAATAAGATAAGAGAATATGAGATGGGGTGAGTAGTGCACCTTCTTAAAGTTATTATCTCGTATTTATAGGCTTATGAGGGAGAATCTACTTAAGGAACTCTTATGATTTAGGAGAGATTGATTGAGAGGAGGTTAGCTAAGGAGAGATTCGCACGAGCTTGTAATGGTTGGATTGATGTTGGCTTTTATGAACTTTTATGGTAATTGATATCATATTATATCATCTTCTTGAATAAATACTTTGATGTGGCGTCTTCATAGAAAACGTGTCTTAAGAGGAGTCTTACCATAAGACACCATTCTAAAACCTATTATAAAAAAAACAAAAAAGTAAAATGAGAAGAGAGAATAGACTAAAAACTAAAAAGAAATAGAATTGTTTGAGTATTCTAACTATCTATAACAAAATCATAACCGTTATTACAATTAATATTTAATAGTATTTGGATGATAAAGAAATAATTTTTGAATGAAAATATTAATAAAAAGTTATTCACGCAAAATAAGAAATATGAGAATTACTTAACCATTTGGTTTACATTGAAACTAAATTCAAATTTTTTTTTCTTTTGTATTTTGATTTTTTTAAAAAAAAATAGTAAAATTTCATTCATTCTGATCTCCTTTTTAAGGGAAAGGGCAAAAAGGTAAATGAGCTCTGAAGGCCCAGTGTAATGCAAATAATTTCCTCCAACGTATTATTTTCCTTACTTTGATTCTATATTCTTGTCTTTCTTTCTTGTACCAAATTATGTGGAACGCATTAATGGTTACGGACTTGCTTTGCTGTACTTGTTATCCGATAATGAAAAAATGAGATCATGCGGAAATAGACAGTTGATTTTTGGAATTCCTAACTACCAAATGTTTGGTATTATCTTCTTTCTTTTATATTTTTACATATACTTTAATTTACTTTTTTAAAAATAAAAATGATATGAATTATTAGTTAAAATTTCACTTAAGTTAGATATTTGATGAAAATTTTTTGCTGTCCTTATTATAATTGGCTTCAATAAAATTAATCTTCACCTACCTCATTAAAAATAACTAGTAAAAACTACCCATGATTTACAGAAAAAATTCAGTTCAGTTAGATTCTAAAATTTAAAACATAATTATTTATTTAAATATAAATAAAAATAACACTAAATTTTATAGTGTTATAATAATAAAAATATTTATGGAGAGACCAAGACAAACTGTGTGTCCCCAATGCACATGGGCGTCGCAATTAATGTGTTATACTTTTTTGAGCAAAGAAAGCTTATGTCTTTACAACTAAGAGTAGAAGGATTGAACTATTCAATTTTAGGCACCAATGTGAAATAATTGGACTATGTTAGCCAAAACCAGTTTTGTCAAATTGAGCCAACACTCGGGCCAAGAAAAAAATAATTGAGCCAGCCCCAGTACACGACTCACACCAGTTTGCTCATTATGAGTTTTAGTTCATTTAGGTTGATTTATTGAGCTACAATTTTTTATAAGTCAAAATTTTGTTAATTCAAATAATCAAATTGGTGTGTGGAATGGGTTGACTCACTTAATTTACTAAATATTTTGTTTAATTTTAATTTTTTAAAATTTAATATATTTTTTTAGTACTAAAATTTATGAGATAACGATACATTGTCTCTTTTTCGCAGATAATGTCTTCATTTTTGCTAGAACTGACTGTAGTAGCATTGACGCTGTCCATAGAGCTCTTAACTTGTTCCTTTCTAGTTCAGGTTTGGTGGTGAATAGAGCTAAATCCTCCATTTGGTTTTCCAAAAATACCTACTTAAATGACAAAGCTAGGGTTACTAGCACCCTTGGTTTTAGAGCTTCTCCTTCTTTGGGTAAGTACTTGGGGTTTTCTTTTGGCATTAATAAAAAAATTTCTGATTTTAGACTCATTGTTAATAAAGTGTTAAACAAAATGGAACCTTGGAAAGCTAGGAATCTGTTATTTGGCGGTAAAGTAACCTTAATCAATGTTGTGTGTGCTCCAACTATTGCTTATTTTATGCAATGTCTGGCCTTTCCTAAAAAACTTTGTGATATGATTGATAAGGCCTTGCGAGATTTTCTTTGGAGTTATAACCTTGGCAATAAAAAAATGCACTTGATCAATTGGTCTGTTATTTGTTCTAGCAAGTTTTCAGGTGGCCTTGGTGTAGCTCATACTTTTGAAAGAAATAGAGCCTACTTGGCTAAACTTTATTGGAGAACCATCTTCGAGCATTCTTCTGTCTGGAGCAATATTTGTTCCTATAGACTTTCTCTCAAAGGTTGCCAAAACACCCATATTGGTAAATGCTTGTTGATTGGTAAGAGTCTCGTGTCTAAGGGTGCTTGTAAAATTGTTCATTCTGGTTCTAATACCCTTTTTTAGCATGATGTTTGGTATCCCCTCGGTAGAATTAGATGTATGATTTATGGGCCTCTCTTGTGTAATGAAGATAGCTTAATTGTTATGGATGTTGCTATTGCTAATGGGGTTTTGAATTGGGGTGTTTGTTCTATGTCCTTTCCTCCCAACATCTTTTCTGTTTGCAACCCCCTTTCTTCTGTTCTTGATAAATGGGCTTAGAAATTTAACTTGAATGACATGTTTGATTTAAAGTCTGCTTATAATAACCTTGTTATTCAAGCTTCTTTTCCAAACTACATTAATCAGAATGTCTCTTACAAATGGATTTGGAAATCTAATTGTCATAGTCGAAATTTTTTTTTTTCTTTGGAAACTCGCTTGGAATGCTTTACCTACCAATGATCTCCTTATTTCTAGAGGTCTTTCTCTTAATGCTTTGTGCCTTTGTGTGGGCTGGAGGTCGAATCTGTTTCCCATACATTCAAAAATTGTTATATGTCTCATTGGGTTTGGTGTGGTTGTAATTCTTATCTCAGTTTAATCCCTCATGATGATTTTAACATTTGGTTGAAGCTTAACTCCTCCTGCAGTGACCCTTCCTTCAATTTGGTCCCTCACGGCACCATCTTCATTTATACTCTTTGGCACCTTTGGTTGGCTAGGAATGATAAGATCTTTTACAGTGCTTCTTTCTCTCTTGCCTCTGTCCTTGAAGCTGTAAGAAATAATGCAGTTGAGTGGTTCTTCCTTGCTGGAAACCAACAGACTTCGGGCAACTTTACCATCTCTTATATCAGATGGCATCCTCCTCTCCTTGGTTGGTAGAAACTCAACACTGATGCTGCTTGCTCAACCTCCATCTTGAGGGATCACAATGGAAATTGGTGCAGCGGTTTTTCTAAATTTCTTGGTCTTAGTTCTAGCCTCTTGGCCGAACTTAGGGCCATTCATATTGGCCTTGACCTTGCTTTGCAAGCTGGATATCTCAACTTGATCATAGAATTTGATTGCTCTCATGCCATAGATTTCCTTGATAATGATCATTACTCTTCTTCTCATCATTATAGTGCTCTTATATCTTCTTGCAGGTCAAAGTTTGACGCCCTCCATCAGTTTAAATTGCAACATGTTCAAAGAGAAGGGAATCAATGTGCATATATCTTTGCAAAATCTTCTTCCCACGATACTTTTGACTTGGTTGTTTTTGATAGAATACCTGCTTTTTTAATGTAATTTTTCATGCTGATTTTGTGGGGACTTGTTACCCCTATAAAAGAGGAGTTGGTTAATTTTTCTTTGTAATCCTAAATGTTTGTTTTAATGAAGTTCCCTTTTTATGAAAAAAAAATGCATTGCCTAATTGTTATATATTAAAATTAATACTTCTGTTTACATCTATGCCATGATTTTATAAGAACATTTAAAAAAAATCAAAATATGGCTTTTTTTTTATTTTAAAAATAACTAGTCAGGTTGGTTCACCACGTATCATGGATTAAGTGAGCTAATCCAAACGAGCTGAGATTATGTCAATTTGGTTCACCAAAATAGCGAGTTAATCGGGCCAGCCCAATGAGTTAAGCAATTTGAATGCTCTATAGTGCATTATAGGTATAGCGGCTGAGAAAGAAAAGAATAAGTAGAGAGAAAAAGTAGGTCCACTAACACTTTCTCTCTGAGCATTATACCCCTAAAGTACTATAGAGGATACAAATTGGTAAATTAAGTCCATTTTGATATCTCTAGTCAAAAGGTAGAGAGCTATTAAGAATTTAATGATATATTTGGATGGCGGGTTAAGAAAAAGTGATAAAAAATAATTATTTCACTAAATTTATGTTTGGACTTTGGATAAGTTAATAATAATGAAATTTAATGATAAGGGAAACCCACTTAAGTCTCTCTTTAATTATTCATAAGTCACTTTTTTGGTTCAGGGATCAACAGATCAAGATTTCTTGAAATTTTCCTTGTCATTCCTTCCCAACTTGAGGTGGATATAGAGTATAGTTGAGAATTAATTCAGTTAAGAATTCAGTATTACTGTTATAGTTATTGAGTTTCTGAGTTTACTAACACTTATTTCTCTACTCAAAGTTTACAACCCTGCGTTTTCTTCAATATTTGGATCTCAAATGTTGCTCAATTAGGTTGAGTGTTGTATACATTTGCTATTTATTCCGTTATTATCATCCTCTTCAAGGTATTATCAGTCTCAAAAAATATATTTGCTCAAGTGTTGCTCCACTATTAATACTTAATAGTAAAGATATTTTCAGACAAAAAAAAAAATAGTAAAGATATTTATTCACATAAACGGAATTATTTCATAAAAATCTTCTTTGGTCATTAGAGTTGATGTTTTTCCTTAATTTTTATTAAAGATTGTTTATCTATTTATATAAATGATGAAAAGATATATGCCCGTGTATGACACGGGTCATAATATTGTTTAATGATATATTTGGATGGAGGGTTAAGAAAAAAGTGATAAAGAATGCCCGTGAGTTATTCATTTTATGATTAAATAAATGGAGTTAGTTATATTTACCTACAAGTTATACTTGACAAGTTGTTTTTATACTTAATTAAAATCGTCAATAAGTAAAGTTAAATTGCACTCCAAAAATGAGTTTGTGACTAAAAATAAAAAAAATTATAAAATATAGAGGACCACTTTGAAACCAAAAAAAATATATATATAAAATAAAAGTAAAATTTAGTTTATACATAAAAAATCAAATACAGCTTTACTACAAAACATGAAATATAATGACTCATTTTATTAACTTTGAGATTTAAAACTATAAACTTTTTTCCTTCAAAAGTTAAGCTTTATTTTATTTAATTTGATAAAAAATTTATTTTGAATATTTTATTCATTAATATCACTTTGAAAAATTAATCAAGTACAAACATTTTATATATACAAATGTAAAGAGTATTAAGGGTGAGCTCGGGTTGGGTTAGGGCAGGTTGAGGGAAAATCCTAACCCAACCCGCACATCAATCTGCAGGTTGGGTTGGGTTGAGTTTTATAATTTTTGAAACTCAACCAGAACCAACCCAACCTACAGAGTTACGGGTTGGGTTGGGTTGAACCTGCGGGTTGAGTTTGTAATTTATTTTTTANAAATAAAAAAAAAAAGTATATTCGAACTTGCGGGTTGGATTGGGTTGAGAAACTACGAACCCGCAGCTCGACCTGCAAGTGTGCAGGTTGGTAATTTTGAGTCCAAACCAACCCGCGAACCCGGACCAACCCAACCCATTGCTGCGGGTTAGGTTGGTTTTTGCGGGCTCGCAAGTTGGCGGATTGGTTTGCTCACCCCTAAAGAGGATCACCCTATCAAGTTGGGCTATTATAAATTTTTAACAACTCAACTTTCTAAAATGAATATACACATTGAAAAAGAAAAGTGTGGTAATTTACTAGCTACTCCGTGCCTTAGTGGTTGTCTGCTTTGTTTGATGCCACTGGTCACTGGTTCCAAAGCTAGTACCTTTTCTCTCTTTCTCTTCCTACTTGAAACATATACACACACAGAAAAGTGTGGTAATTTAGGGGAGCAACGACATGTCGCTTAAAGAAGTAAAACCCCGAACTTGATGCCGTTTACTCACCATCAGTACAAATGCACGGGAAACATGGAATATCAAATATCTATCACGGTCAAAACCTTATTTTGGTACTCAAACTCTAAAATAAATTTTGTTTTGGCCCTCAAACTTTACTCTATTACCGTTGTAGTGCCTCACTTACCTGTACGGCTGTACACTATTGACTGTTCACTTCAGTGTTCACTCAGCTTATCCAACCTTCATCCATATTCCAGACGAGAACCCAAAACCCTGCTTTCGATGGTGACGAAGCTCACATACACTTCTCAGAATCAATCGTCTTAATGTACATAGCTCACTATCTTGAGGAAGACTATTTTCCCCAACTGTTTTAGCTTTCGCTGATGGAACTCTCTTCTTCCTTCGTATTTTCCCCGAAACCCTGCTCATCCTCCTCCTTATGCAATTACTCATTTTCATCAACATTCTCTCAGTTTCCCATTCAAGTTTTCATCAAAAGCCCCAAAAATAAAAGCCCCACTTCGCAAGGTTTTCGTATATATGCCGTAGCCCTAGACCCACCTCAAGATCTTCCCAAAAACAGTCCTCAACGACTTCTTAAGGAGCTAGCGGAGCGTAAGAAAGTCACTTCTCCAAAGAAAAAACCACCCCCTAGGAAATTCATTTTAAAGCCTCCATTAGATGACAAAAAATTAGCAGAGAGGTTTCTCACTAGCCCACAATTGTCTCTCAAATCGTTTCCGTTATTGAGTTCTTGCTTGCCCTCTTCGCGGCTCAATAATGCCGATAAGACTTGGATGGACGAGTATTTACTCGAAGCGAAGCAAGCTTTGGGATATCCACTTGAGCCGTCGGAAAGCCTCGGTGAGGATAACCCAGGTAAGCAATTCGACACGTTGTTGTACTTGGCGTTTCAGCATCCATCATGTGAGAGAACAAAAGCACGGCATGTTAGATCGGGGCATTCGAGATTATTGTTTCTGGGGCAGTACGTGCTTGAATTAGCTTTGGCGGAATTTTTCTTGCAGCGATATCCGAGGGAATCACCGGGTCCTATGAGAGAGAGGGTGTTTGGGTTGATTGGGAAGAGGAATTTGCCCAAATGGATTAAAGCTGCTAGCTTACAGAATTTGATATTCCCATACGATGAAATGGATAAGATGCTTAGGAAGGAGAGGGAGGGACCTGTAAAGTAAGCTCTACTTCACAGTTCAACTTCAATGTGCATCTTATTCTTGCTCTCCTTCAATTTTGATTTTCTTTCTAGGGTTTTTTAGGAGGTTTATGATGCAGTTTCTCCATTGAATTCTTGTTTTGTTTTAATTTGGTTTTGACTTTGTTTTGTTTTAGCAACTTAGCTCACAACTAGGAGAAAGCAATTGTGGTAGCTACTATATACTTGATGATGCTCTTGTTGCTGCTAAGAAACGCGATTTTTCCATTTATTTATCAAATGCTCACATACAAGGTTGAATTGAAGTCTAATTGTCTTAGTCTAGCCATATGATTAATCTATAAATGATGTTTAACAATCAAATGTGGGGTAATGTCCAGGATTTTGAAGAATAGAGAATACAGATTTAAAAGTTATGTGGGTTTCTAATAGAATAACTGGCTGTGAAATTTGGACTTGGACATTTTTACATGTGGGCAAACCCATTGGCTTGAAGCCTTGAAGTTGGTTTTTGTAGTACCGCATCTACACATACTTAATGTGAATGTAAATTGGTGATATTGAGGCAATGTGTAAAGAAATATCTTTGGTATACGTACATATATTCACACACACACACACACATATATATATATATATGTATATGTATATTAAATCTGGTACCATCTACCTTTCAATTATAAAGATGGAAAGATGACTCGTGTATAGAAAATTTTGGGATGCATGAGTAGGTTACTATCAGAAGAGGATATGTTATAATACTAACCTCCCAAGAATCCTCTTATTGATGGGATTGGTCTGTGCTTTTAATCTATTTAAGAAACTAATTGTCAGTTTATTGGCTCACTTCATTTCCTAATTTTGTATTTTACACCATGGCAGGGCTGTATTTTGGGCTTTATTCGGAGCAATCTATCTGTGTTTTGGTATGGCAGAAGTTTACCGCGTTCTTTTTGAAGTTTTTGGAATGGATCCTGATGCTGAAGATTGCCAGCCCAAATTGCGTAGGCAACTGGAAGATGTAGATCATGTATCTGCTGAATTTGAAAGCAACCTAAGCTGGCAAGATATGGTTGCCTATAAGGCAAGCTTTACATTTCTTCTGTTTGTGTCTTATTTCATATTGAACACTAAGGATGCTAAAACTTATAAAATCTAGTTCCAGTAAAAATCCAAATGCATTTTCTGCACTTTTGTCAAATGTGTGGATAAAATTTCTAGATTACCTAATAATCACATATTACTAATTGATTTTGTAAGTTTCGAATCTATATTGAAAAATAAAAATCTACACAATTTGAATCTTTATATCATTCAGCATTGATATTCACTGTTGTTCGTTCAGCCTCCTGCAGATGCTCTGTTTGCACACCCAAGGCTCTTTAGAGCTTGTGTTCCCCCGGGTATGCATCGGTTCAGAGGAAATATTTGGGATTATGATAGCAGACCCCAGGTTATGAAAATACTTGGATATCCCTTAGAAATGACAGATAAAATTCCAGAAATTACTGAAGCTAGGAGCATAGAGCTGGGACTTGGGTTACAGGTAGCTCTTCTATTTCATCTCATTCTGCATTTCCTTTTCTTCGCTTATTTCTCTATTACTCTCCTCTATTTATGCACGTCTCAAATAGTTATGGATTTATGGTTTGTTGTACTGAGCTGCATTTTTATTAAACCTGCAGAAACAGTAATATTTACTAATAAGTAATCAGTCTGGAATTTCTGAATAATGAATAGTAAAAGAATGAATATGGCAAAGGTGTGACTGCACAATTTGATAATGAACTATTATTGCTGAACTGTATTTTGTTAAGTCTGCAGGGTTCGCCTCTCTACATTGAAGGCACACCTTATAATAATTGCATTACGCATGTTAATATTTTAATGGAAGATATGAGTTCTGGAGTCAGCAGTTTAAAGACTCCCTGGCTTCTGTTCTGAAATCTGATGCTTGGCTAAATTTCTGATCTAATTGCAGCTTAGTTTCATGCACCCATCAAAGCACAAATTCGAGCATCCTCGATTTTGCTACGAGAGACTAGAGTACCTTGGCCAAAAGATACAGGTACCAATCTTTCCATTGTACACACTACAACATAACTACATTCATGGAATGACTCTCAGAGTTTTACTTTTACCCAACTTTAACATTGGAATTTTCTTTTCTGAAGGATCTAGTGATGGCTGAAAGATTGTTGATGAAGCATCTAGATGCTCCCGGGTTGTGGTTACAGGAGAGACATCGTCGGCTTCTTATGAACAAGTTTTGCGGGAGATATTTGAGGGCCCATTATCTGCACCGGTTTATAATATATTCTGAAGAGGTTCAAGACTCTTACGAGCACAACCGTAGACTCCGAAATCCAGCCACCACAGCTGTTCAGCAAGCCCTTCATGGCCTTTCGTATGCCGTATATGGGAAACGCGATGTGAGGCGTCTCATGTTTGAGGTTTTTGACTTTGAGCAGATCCAACCTAAAGCTGTCTGAAAATGGGTTAGGATTAAAACCAAAAAATGGATCTTCTGAAAGTGCTTTGCAAGATAAAGTAAGAGAGAAATAGGGAGAGAGAGAGAGAGAGCAATATGTTCTCTTCTATGCATTTTTGTTCATTTTCTACACCTTTGCTAGTGTAGTTGGCTTTCAGGCTTTTCTGTGAAAGTTGCTGTTGTATATATTTATTCATTCTTTTTTTCTTTGTAATTTGATTTTAATACAATGTGCTGTAGACTTATTGCATGGACTATGGAGTTGTAGAGAATTTATACTTGGCCAACTGTGGAGAAATTCTTGCATAAGCTTAATTAGTGTAGTAAAAAATTAAAAACAAAACAGATGTAATTTTTATTAGTTTTATATAAGTTTAGAGAATCACATTATTCTGTGAAAAATATATATTTTAATTATTTAGTCAAACTCAAATATACAATTTAATATTCCATTTTTTAGCACTGCTACATTTTAGTATTTTGAAACGGGTAATATCCTCTTTGATGAGAAAAAAACAGGTAATATCTTTGGGTACAATAAAAAAACGGTAATATATTAAAAGTGAGAGAAAGAGAGTACAATGTATTTTAAGGGGCTAATTGAGATTTTAGCATTTTACTCCTTTTGCTTGTTTTTCTTTTCTTTCCAATTTTATCATCATAATTAGGTGGTCTGGATAATGGCCCATGTGAAAATCTCTTAAAAACAAACACAATTTATAGTTTGTTCTTGAATCTTTGATAATTATGTGGTTTGGAATTTGGATAATGGTCTAGTTTATTTCCTCATTTGTGGCTTATTCTTTTATCAATTTATTGAGGATAATGTTCTAGATCATTTGAAAAAGACAATATTATCAAAAACAGAACTTTGATCTAATTAAGTGGTTAAACTTTTATATCATTGATTTGATTGTTTAAATTTATATCATAAAATATTTATTACCATAATACAAATTTTAGGTAACAAGTTTTAATTTTGATAAATAAATAATTTTCACAACTTAGTAGTAGCTTAGTTTTTATTTCAAAGTCACCTGGTTATTGAATAAATTAATAATGAACATTCAATAAACTTGATCTAAATTTACTCCAAATCTTTGAATAAGTAATTTGATCTCTCTCACAAGGTCAAATTCTCTTGTAAGTTTGAACAAAAATTTTCATTTAAGAATAAGGTGAAAATGTACTTTTGTACTTTTGGTCCCATATCTTTTGTTCAGATCTCAATTTGATTCTGTATCTTTTTTGTCTCATATCTTTTGGTTAGGTGCAAAATTGATCTTGTATCATTTTTGTTGTAGATTTGGTTTCATACATTTATAAAAAGTTTCACCGTTAGTCTCACAATATAGAACTTCTTACAAAAATAAGAGACTAATTCTACAACTAGATCAAAAGATATGAAAGTAATTCTGCAACCAGACAAAAAGATATTGACCAAAAGTGTAACAAAAAGGAATACATAACCAAATTGAGACTAAGTAAAATATCTAGGACCAAAAATATACTTTGACTTATTTAACTAGCAGGCTGGCAGATATGTGTGTTGTTGCCAACTTGTTTTTGAAGGCGAATCATCTATCGACACATCATAGATTCTTGAAGTGGGACCCATAGGTTTGGTCGAACCCACCGTACACAAGAATCTCTCTCGCTTGGGATATTTTTGACGAACCAAAAAGCGTCCATCCAACACAAGATCAGATGCAGCTTTTATGAAACACGCGCATCATGAACCAGCTCTACTTCTTCTTCTTCTTCGCTCCTCGCTAGCCTGCGCCGCCTGCGCACCCCTCTTATCGTGCGCATCTATCTCCACCATCACCATCGACATCGATCACTTCACCATAGCTTATCACCGTTGAAAAGACGAGATCTCCGATTCCAATTGCAGTATAGCCATGTCGAAAGCCCGAGTCTATGCTGACGTCAATGTTCATCGCCCCAAAGAGTACTGGGATTACGAATCTCTCACCGTTCAATGGGGGTAATCCTCCGAACCCTAATTTCTTTTGTTTCCTGACTTGCTACTTCGATCGCGAGCTTTCCTCAATCTAAATTGTTTGCACTTACTTCTTTAGCTTCTGCTCTGTAAACTTCTAAGTTCCTCCTTCTTCATTTTCAATTATCAAGAGATCCAACAGTTTTCTCTGTCCTTTTGTTTTTATTACTTTTGTCTGCTATTCAACTGTTTGTTGGGAAACTATGCTAGTTCTAGTTTAGGTTATTATTTACATCCTTTTGATTAGATCTCTTGGTCTTTGTGGCATGAACTAAACAGACACGGAATTTATTAGAGTTACCTCGTTTCTCGAAGGTAATCCATGGAATTTGTTGTCTGAATTGCCTACTTAAGTATTTATGCACTTCTTGTATTTTTGAGCTAGATATGGGTTCGTGTTTAAGTTGAATGGGAGGTTCCAGGCGTTTTGGATGCGTCCTGCTATTGTTCCCGTTATTGCTCATTTCTGATTTACATTGTTTTTACATGTTTTATCAATATAACGCTATTTATTCCTGTATATGGTCGGCATCTTTTACGAACTTACTCTATATTATCTTTTCAGCGATCAAGATGATTATGAGGTTGTGCGAAAAGTAGGAAGGGGGAAATATAGTGAGGTTTTTGAAGGTATTAATGTTAATAGCAATGAGCGCTGTGTAATCAAGATTCTCAAGCCTGTGAAGAAAAAGAAGGTGATCATTTTTTCTGTAGACTTCCTTCTACCTTTCCTTGGGACCTGCAATCTGCGAACAAAGCCAGGGTGCTTTTTGGAACTATTTTCCTTAGGCATGATGTTTGTCAAAATTTAATTGTGTCAACTCAGCAAAAACTCAAAATAGTATAAATTCTGTGATCACTGATCAGAAGACATTTAACATAATAAGATGAAAATCATCTTGTGTTAGAAAGATCAAAGCATAATACTTCATTAGTAACATTGATTTTACAAGCCTTCCTAGTTATTTATTCTCACGAAGTTATGATATCTTTGCAGATTAAAAGAGAGATAAAGATACTTCAGAACCTTTGTGGAGGTCCAAATATTGTTAAGCTTCTTGATATTGTCAGAGATCAGCACTCAAAAACTCCTAGCTTGATATTTGAGTATGTCAACAGTACAGATTTTAAAGTTTTGTACCCAACCTTGACTGATTATGACATACGCTACTATATATATGAGCTCCTAAAGGTAATGTTATCCTTCAATCTCCTCTGGTTTAAATTTGATTGCCACTTTCTGTGCCCTCTCCATAATCAAAATATTGTTTTTCCACCAAAATTGTTAAAAGAATAAAAGTTAATCTGCTTTGGACAAGGCTTTAGTTATTCAATTGTTGATTGTTGATTTGGTATTTATCAATAGGCTTCAGTTTATGCATCATGGTAGAAATTATATAAGAATTACCATATATCTCTTTGTTGAGGATCTTTCTCCCTTACATAAATGTTTTCCTTTTGCATTGCAGGCCTTGGATTACTGCCATTCTCAAGGCATAATGCATAGAGATGTAAAGCCTCATAATGTTATGATAGATCACGAGTTGCGGAAACTTCGTTTGATAGATTGGGGTCTTGCTGAATTTTATCATCCCGGGAAGGAATATAATGTTCGTGTGGCTTCTAGGTAATGATATTGAGTTATTGTTCAATTAACGTTTAAGCACATATTTAACATGGATAAGCTCAAGAGTGTATTATTCTATTGTATAAACCTGTAATTGTGTATTTGGACTTTAATCCCAACCACTTTGCTGGCAGAGTTGTCTAAGTCACTTTGTACCAAAATTGTGGATGCATTTTTGAAGCCTAAGGTTGAGCAAACTACCCTAAATTACTTTGAAAGTGGCTTGTCTTTTGATGACAACTGGGGGTGAGCACAGGTCAGATGGGGGTAAAATTCACCCCAACCCATGCATTTGTCTGCCGGTTGGGTTGGGATAGTTTCATGCAATTTTGATCATTCAACCCTACCTGAACCAAGCCACATCTCTGTGGGTTAGTTTGGGTCGGGTTCTCGGGTTCAACATGAGTAAATTCAAAAAATAGAAAAGGCTTAGATGATGTGAAATGTGGTGATGGGCAACGAAAGGAAAGGCTTCATCACATAAAAGAAGCATAATACAATCAATTCATATACATTCCATAGCATAAGTTAACCAAGGCAAAGAAAAAAAAGAATAAAACTTATATATGTGTGGGTTGCTCTTGGGTCGATTCCTTAAATCTCCAACACACAACCTGACCCTTGCTATTGCGGTTCCATAGATTTGAACCCAACTCGACCTGCACCTGTGGGTTGGGTCGATTTTTTCTGGTTCACAAGTTAACCCAAGCTGCTGCTCACCCCTAATGACAACAATGAGCATGTCACTTCTTACAAGCTGTGAACCAGATAATATGTGCTTCAACATAAAAACTTTAAACGAACTATTAGCATAAGGCAAGAAAATTAAAACATGAATTAACAATGCATCACTAATGCAAAATCTAGGCACAGGAAAAATAGAAGTAAAAAGAAATGACAGGAGATGGGGAGGTCTATTATCAGCTGTGAATACAAGTTGGGAAGTGAATTTTTGGTTAGATATGTTTCTTGTGCTACTGCAAATAGTGGCATAGCTTTCTTTCTTGACACGGTACAAGATTAATAGATTCTCAAATCTCAGATTTCTAGCTTATTGTAAGATATTACTTTTTTTTCCTTAGGTCGTAGTGTATTACTTTCTCATCATCCATATGTTAAAGCATGCTTGTCTTATAAAAGATTATTGTACACCAGTGTTATAAAAAGCTGCTGAGGCACTGTACGGCACCAGCCAATTGCTTTTTTAGCACCAAGTCAGGGCAACCTTGATGACTGCATCAGGCTGAGGTGTGATGTGCTAGAAGTGCCCATAGTTTCGAGGTTTTGACAAAATGACCTTGTTTTCCTCATTTAAACACACTTTTATGTAAGCAATTGAAAAAGGTTTGAGTTTATTAGGCTATCTGAATAGAACACAAGAAAGCAGACAAACAATGAAGTCTCTATCATTACTGTACATGATGGCCGTTAGGGCAGAACATGAAAGCAGGGTTTTGAAAGTTCTTGGCTGGGTAGAGTTTGACTGAGGGTTTGATGTGGATTTCTTGACATTCTGGGTATTTTATTCCAGATATAGTCCCTTTTTTCTGTCTTTTCCCACCAATGCCCAACTGCCTTTTTATTTTAATCCTTCTGGCCACATAAAAAGGTCAAGCCTAGCAATCTAAACTTTTGTAAATACTTAATAGTAGCAGTTTTCAAGTATTGTAACAGACTCCTAGTTTCTTTTTAGGATCGCATTAATTTTACTGACAGGTCCTATCTTCATATGATTTTTCTTTTAAAATTCAATTATTCACTTTTGATAGTGTTGACGCACTCATGTTGTCATCATTCATAACGTTTGAGGCACACTTTGATGTCCTTTTTTATAAAGTGATGATGGTAGCATACAATGCTCAAGTTGGTGCATGATATTTATTTTTGTTTCTGAGTCACAGGGTATTTCAAACATGAGAAAGGATAAAATAATCGTCTAAATGTCACATGCAATGCTTTTGGTTCTTAGGTACTTCAAGGGGCCTGAACTACTTGTTGATTTGCAAGACTATGACTACTCATTAGACATGTGGAGCCTTGGCTGCATGTTTGCTGGAATGGTGAGAATTATAGCTACAAGTTACTACACATGTAGAAAGTCTATGAATTTAGATGTGTAAAGAAGAGTAACTTTGGGTTTTGATTGCTTCATTGTAATTCATGTAGATATTTCGCAAGGAACCATTCTTTTATGGTCACGACAACCATGATCAGCTTGTGAAAATAGCCAAGGTAACATACATGGTGGTTTGTTATAATATTTATGTAAAATTATCATGTTGATGCTATACAACTTCATATCAAGTTCAACTCCATATTGGAAATATTTTACCCTCCATTAAATTTCGGATTCTTAATCGGTATCTAAATTTTTTCCTGTTGTACAAAATAATGTTAATTCTTAATGAGTTCTTATCCCTCTAATCCCTCATAAAGGTACTTTTCCTTGCTCGTGTAATGTTTTATTTTTTGTAATCCACAGGTGCTTGGGACTGATGAACTAAATGCATATTTGAACAAATATCATCTGGAACTTGATCCTCAGCTTGATGCACTTGTTGGAAGGTACTGTACAGTAATTACTTCTTACACATATTTCATTATTTGTTTTCAATTTTCAGTATATTTTCTAGAAGCTAACAAGTTTGAATATTTCACTAACGTATTTCATGATACATTCTGTGGCAATGCAGTAATTCCTTTCTCTTTAAAATTTTATTTTCTTTACTCTGACTTTATATATAAACGAAGTATTATGTGTATTGTTGTTCTCTTTTGCAGGCACAGTCGCAAACCCTGGTCTAAGTTTATCAATGCTGATAATCAGCACCTTGTGTCTCCAGAGGTCGTTTAATCTTTTCTCTGTCATGGAATTTAGACTTCTCGTTTAATCTTTTCTCTTATATTTTTGTATAGGTTTTAATTCTTCTCATATGCATCCAGGCAATTGATTTTCTTGATAAGCTCCTTCGGTATGATCATCAGGACAGGCTTACTGCAAGAGAAGCAATGGTATTCATCGAGCTCAACATTCGTTTGTTATATCACTTTTAAAAATTATTTTGACTTTGCTTTCATTGATTTTTTGCTCAAATCACCGTGTTTGTCCTGTAGGCACATGCGTATTTCTCACAGGTAAGGGCAGCAGAAAGTAGCAGAATGAGAACGCAATAAATTGGTCATACCTGTATTCATAAACGAGGCTTCATACGCTAGAATATAGATATATGGGATTGTAATACAATGTAACCCTTACATGCGATTTGTTTGCCTTGTGTCAATTGAAGAATTTTTTTCTTATTTAATGCGACACTTGTACCTTGCTTCATTTGAGGAGTAATTAGTTTTTGTCAAATGCTTGAAGTTGATAACCAATCTTGACATAGTGATTCAGCATGAATTTCTCTCCCAAGTCCCATCTTTCTCTGAAAATGAATATGAAGAAGCAGCATGAATATGAATGATTAAGCTAGGGATCTTAAATGCTAGATTATTTATGAGGATTCAGGAGGTAATGTTTTGTTTTAGATATAGATTTCCTCTTTTGTTCTTTTTCTTATTTCCTTATATTATACTAGACAGTGTATCAGACTCATAATTTTTTATTTACATTATATGTTTAAAGATAAAAATTGGTAGGGAAAATTAGATTTAAGTTATATATTTTCAAACCATTCCATTTTTTAATTAAATTGAGGATCAGGAATTTAATTAAAACACTATACTAATTGTTGTTAACGATGTAGTAAAGTGCTTGTTTAAACATTTACGGACACTACTGTATGTTTTGTAGGCTGTAGCCTGTAACTAATCTTAATTTGCCACTTCAAAAAAAATCTCCAATGGACCTATAACAAACATATTGTGTTCATTTGAGAATTCTTTTTCAGTGTATGCAAAGTTGCAAACGTTGAACAATTGCATGCCACGTTAGTATTTTTTTTTTTTTTTGGTTACATGCCACGTTAGTATTTGTATATGCTATATCAATTATTTTGTTAATTAAATTCAATAAAGATTAAATTGGTTAAAAAATCATTTTTATACTTTAGACTTAAAAGAAAATAAATATTTTTTAAAAAAACTTAATCGCTAATTTTTTTTAAATAATTAAAATAGGCGAAGCCCAAAACTATACGTCAACACTCATAGGTAAACAACACTAGCAAAACTCTTGCACTACTCTTTTGAGCATAATCAATCTCTTTCTATTTGTTCCAAAAAAAAAAAAAATCTCTTTCTATCACCACTTACCGAACCACCAGAACTCGTTGCTCTATGGACAAATTCGGGAGGGTCTTGGAATAATTACAAGAGTGATGAGTAAATGAACCTACATGTGTCCGCCTTAACTTCATTATCCTACAATTATCTATTTATTTATCATCCATTGTGGTATTACCAGGATCAAGCGACCGTAGGTATCCAAACTAAACTTGTCAATATCTCAAGTTATCCAAGATTGTGGAATGTTAGCGCACAGCAATTTCTGATTCAGACTTCAGATGTATATGATACTATGATAGATCAGAATTCAGAATGCATGTTTTTAAAGGACACTTGAAGAACACTAATATATCATCAAGCAGTATTTCACAGATTCTTTCACTTCATCAAAGGGGATGAAGACCACGTCCCCGCTAAAGGCACTAACACACAAAGACAACTTGAGAAAGACCTCTGTAGTATTAAGGGGTCTCCACATGCGATCCCCCATAAGTTCAGTTTTTAAGATGAGGAAAACAAGTATGTAGATCAGATTTTGGGTGCTTAGCCTCAGCATGCTCCCTGCACTTCACCTCCGATGTGGTGCACATAAATGTTTGCATACACACCTTGCACTGCAATAATCAATTACAACATTATTAAACTGAGATAGAATCTTCAAGATGTAGAAAGTTTCAAACATTAATGCAATGAGAATCATCAGTAATGCATACATTTCAATAAATTTATCTGAGAAAATCATTTCAGACAGGCTGAGGTAATTGGAACATTTTAGAAGTAAACAAAATGTCATCAAAACTCAGTTTAACAAATCTTTAAGTTGTTGGATATCCACTTCAAGAAATTTAGGCACGTATGTACAGACTGGAGTTTGAACAAATTGCACACCTCAGTAAGACACTATGAAGCATGACACTGAAACACATTATACACCATACGGATACACTAACAAGTCAAATTCTTGACATTATATGACAGAATACAACATATACATATATATATATATACACAAAGATATATATTGTAATTCTAATTATAAACGAGAAATGAAGAGACAAGTAAAAGTCTATAAATCTTGATGAAAATTTCAAAAAATATAATATCTATTCATGACATATGTCATATGAATCGATTTTTTTTTGTTAACTTTCACTGTGTTAGACTTGTAAAAAAATGATTTTAAATTCTGAATCTTATGGTATGTGTAGAGCGCGTGTTGTATCTTGTTGTATGGGACACAGGCATGTGTCTAATATGGCCACACTCCCTCAAAATGAGATGTATGTTCTTTCTAGGTGAAACATATATGGGAGTGGGACATTAAATTTTACCAAATGCACAGAGTTGAACCACAATAAGCATAAAATCGGGTTTCACTTTTGCATCCTAGCAATGACAGAACAATATTAATTTCAGGGTTCATTACTCTGCATAGTAGAAGAATCCATATCTGCAAACTGCAATTTAGTTTATTCAGAGAGAAATTAAGGCAAGAATCATATAAAGAAGTGTTCTTAGGTTTTAAAAGTTTTAATCTTAGGGCAAGAACTATCAACACCATAGTTACCTGGATCGACATGGCTTTCTTGTTTGAATCCAGTTGGCTTCCTACGAGTAAGAAAAAAATTATTTAAAATTTAAGATTCAAGAACTATAATCTCAATTTCAATTTCTCAATATACAGAGACGATCACGCAACACTTGGAAAAAGAAGAGCTAAAATAAGCAGTCTGTTTTGTTCGTTTTTCATTATATTTGTAAAACTAAAGGTATCATCAGAGTATGGCGTCTAATGTTCTTGCAGAAATTATTGGCAGCTAAACAGAGCATGAATAAAAAAGTATTGAACTCGAGACAGAGGAATACAAGATTACCCTTCTGGTTCTTCGTTTTCTCCAAGTTCTTCTCACGAGCCATCTTTGCCTTTTGACCGTTGCCTCCTCCCATGTCTTGCTGCGCAAAATCAGACCCTGAAAACCCTAATTAATCAAAATTTGGGAAGAGGAAAGGAGAGATTTTGAGTCAGGAAGAAGCAGAAGCTGAAGAAAAAGGGAAGTAGCGTAGGGAATTACTGAATTAGGAATATCTTATATTATATGGCTCCACCCCTTTCTGGTTGTCCACATTTTAAAACTATAGTATAAAATTAATAATAAGAGGAAAATTATTATTTGATCTCTTCTATTTTACTGAGTTAACGATTTAGTCCCTCATTTATTTTACATACATATTTGCGTGCCCGTTAGGGCACGCAAAGCCTCTAGTATGGAATATGGCTAACGGCGCGACGCTCAATGATTCGGTTACTCACAGGCCTAGATCATAGAGNAAAAAAAAAACAAAAAAAAAACAGGCGCTTATTCATATAATTTTTAGCCAAACTCTTATTTTGGTCCTTATGTTTGGTCAAAGTTCAGTTTTGATCCTCATATTTTCTCAAACTTCCGTTTTGGCCCCTCAAGTTTTTTTCGCTTTGTTTTGGTCCCTCAAGTTTCTAAAAAGTTTTACCGTTAGTCCCAGACTCTTTTTTGTCCATTTTTATATTAAAAAAGGAAGAAAAATAATTTTTATTTCCTAACAATTTTGCTCTTCTACAAATGAGAAAGACCTTAATGCAAAAGAGTAAAATTATTAGGTGATGAAGTTAGTTTTTTTTCTTTTTCTTAATGGAAAAAAGTTGATAAAAAATAGTCAGAGACTAACGATGGAACTTTTTGAAAATTTGAGAGACAAAAACGGAACAAAAAAAACTTGAGGGACCAAAACAAAATTTTGAACAAATATGAGGGAGCAAAATAGGACTTTGGCCTAACTTTTTTAAAATACTTCATAAACAAGTTTGTTTTAGTATTTTTTTTTATACTCATTTTATTTTAGTTTTAAAAGTATAAGATAAATAAAAATAATTTTATAAAAAATGTAATTTTCTATTATATCTTTGAAACGAAACGACACCGCTTGGTTCCCCGATTCCATTTCATTTGTCAAGTGTTAATTATAACGTGACCGGAAGTCCGTAACGCTCTTCGGCCGATCAAAACAATCCTCTTCCTCTGTTAGTCTCAGTGTTCCTCTCTTCCCTCTGTCTTCGCGTACTATCATCTCTTTGTCGCGATCTAGGGTTTATCTAAGATCCAAACAACACGTCTTCCTCTTCCATTATCAATGGGAGTAATCATTGAGAGCTCCTTCTGGGAACCAAATCCATCCGTATATGTCTTCCTCTTCTTCTGCTCCTGCTTCTCGATCTTTCTTTTTCCTTATTACACTTTTTCCAATAGAACCTCTACAATCTTCGACCATGGAATCTCTTCTTCGTTTCTTCGTTTCCAGCGGAAATTCCTCCTTCTATATTCTCTTTCTTCAGGTCCGTTATCTCTTCAACTTGCTATAACACTGTTTGGATTTCAAGAAAATGTGCAGGTAGAGGAAAGTAAATCTAATTCCGAATTCGGAATCTATGCTTTCTTTAGTTAATGGCGGCAGCAGAATTGAATTTAACCGAAACAGAAATTATTCTCCGTTTAGGTCACCTGTCATTATCTCTTTTATTGACATTCTAAGAATTTATTTAGTATTTTTTCTTCTTCCTCTTAAATCTGATTTTCTTTCTCTGCAAACAAACTTGAAACTCTGTTGTTTTTGATCTAGATGTATTTTGGTGATGTGAATGCTGATTTCTTCTTTCTTGATTCTTGTCAGTAATGGAAGGCCTGTGGTTAGCGTTCGGTGAGTTTGAGTTAGCTTCTTATGGAGTTAGCAGGGAGCAGATGCTTAAGTCTCTATGTTATGGATATGCGGCGGCTCTCTTTGCTGGTCCTTTTCTTGGCGTGCTCTCAGATTTAATGTAAGCCTCTAGTTTTATGTTAAAATAATGTTAATTATTTCTTAATAATCCATCATTTATTGTTAATTACCAATTTCTGCAAGTTTGGTGTTAAATTTATGCGAAGTATGAGCTTTGCTGCATTGATTGTCGTATGCTTTTGGTATGAGTTTGTTATAATAATGTTTATTATACAAAGCGAATAATCAATTGCCTTCGATGTGGAAGAATCACCAACACTCGGAATGATCGTTGATAAAGTATTTTCTGTTGTTTTTAGTGGATATTCATTGCAATGATGTCAAGAAGGGGAAATTTAATTGGCAATACTCCTATTAATGGGCCTAAACGTACCTACTATTAAGATTTACGAACAATCATTGCAATTATATATTTCGTAGTGTCTAGTTCCATGGATTATTTTACTTTTCAATATTTGTTCTGATTTAGTCAAGAGCACCTTCTAATGTTTCAGTTGAACTTTGAAGCATGGTTTGCTATGTTAGACATCCTGGTTTTCTTGAAGTGCTTCTGCTAAACTTTGGTTCTTGAACATATATATATGTTATGATTTTCAGGTGATGTTGCATGACGTGACTAACTTATTATTTTCCTTTGGCATAGAGGTCACAAGAAAGTTTGCCTATTCTTTTGCTTCCTACACTTCTTTGTTGGCGCATGGAAGAGGGTGTCTGAGTATCCTAGCATTTTGGTCACCAGCATTTGTCTCTCTCTTGCCAATACCATATTTTCATTCAGTTTTGAGACTTGGATGGTCACTCTACATGAAAAGGTATTCAAGAAAATTCTTCCTTCACTTTTGATTTCCATGTAACACTTGCTCTAGATAAGGGCTTCCTTCAAGGTTTAAAAACTTGGCCTAGAACTTTTTTTCACTGTATTAGTGTCTTTGGCTAGTATGTTACACCCTGTTACGGAATATAGGATTACTGACTTTAGATACCTACTGTTTGATGTTGATCTGGATTTTTACATTTTTGTTTGCAGCAAGGGCACAGGCGAGATTCACTTAATGACACATTTTGGTTAATGACTTTCTTTGAGTCTGCTTGTTTTATTGCCAGCCAAATGTTTGGAAATTGGCTTATTGATAATAACACACAGAAAAACTCTGCTCCTGCCACTACAACCATCTTCCTAGCAACCATATGCATCATTTTTCTCACCAGAGGATGGCAAGATATTCCACAAAAAATGTCCTTTAGGGATTATAGTATGTCCTTCTGCTCATATATATTTGGTGGTAAGATCCACATGCTTTACTTCTTATTTGTTTGTCAATTTGATTATTACGTGATTGCATATTGGTGGTCTTTTTCCTTCTTATTATGGCACATTAATCCAAATGATTATGTGTGTATTGACTTATAGAAAATTCTGTCATAAGTGCAATGTGATGAGAAGTTTACTGAGAATAACATACAGATGAAAATTCTATGATCCACAGATAAAAGGATATGGCTGTTGGGATGGGCACAAGCTTGCCTTCACTTCTCTATTGGAATGTTTTGGATCCTCTGGGCTCCTACGGTGGTGGTATGGCATTAAGACCCCTTTGGGCCAATCTCATAATATTTTCTTATTTTGAAATGACTTCTTTTCAAATAAAATTTCCAAAAAAATGCATATTTAAGAGATTTCGTTTAAAAAGAAAAGGTTGGCAGTTTTTGTGGTTATAAATGATTTCGTGTGGATATGACTTTTTATTTTAACTGCTTCTGAAGAAGCTCCAATTTGTAGCTTTCTTTACATCATTAAAAAATGTCTTATACCTTGTTGAAGTACTTTTCAATTTTGGCCAAAGACATTCTCTCTCTCTTTCCATGATTTAGTCATACAAAAATGAGGGGCTTAGTGTTATTGAACCTTGTGATTTCGTTATTAAAATTCTAGAATAAGTTATATAATTTTAATGCATGCTTATTTAGGCTGATGGACGAGAAGTGCATCTAGGATTGATGTATCCATGCTTTCTGGGCTCAAGGATGCTAGGAAGCACTGTATTTCCTTGGCTGACAAGTGGACCATCACCTATCAGAACTGAGGACTGCCTAGTATATGCGTACATCATTCTCGGGCTTGTTCTGTCTGTTGTAGCTTATGACTATCAGGTGGAGTTACTTTACTTTTTTAAAAGCATCAAATGTACTTTTGTCTGGATTTGGAGCTGGAAGTCTAGAGTCTATCTGATAATTGTTTATATGCAGGAAATTGGTGTTTTGTTGACACTATTCTGCTTGTTTCATGCTTGTGTTGGGCTTATCCAACCATCACTTGCCAGATTGCGGACCATGTAAACTCATTAAACTAGAGTTGTCACTGATTCATTTGACCATTTTGGACTTGATAGTTCTACTAATTTGTAGGTATGTGTCTAATGAGTTGCGTGGAGGGATGATGGGCCTTTCTCTTGTCCCTGCAAACGCAGGAATCCTGCTTTCTCTGGTGCAAGTGAGTGTTTGTCATAATGGCAAATGATATTAATGAAAGATAAACTAGTTAACTAATCCTGTCTGAAGTTTTCTGCCAACCTGTCTTGAACATGGCTCTTTATCCATTGAGAAATTCTGACTGGAGACAATTTGGGTTTTGGCTGGAATGGATACTGCTGTTCTTCCCTTTCGTTGAATTAACTATATGTAAAAGTAACAACATTGCTTCCTTTATACACACTACTTAAGGTTGAATCATTCAAATTTGAATGTTTGTTTTAAATGTACTTTTAAATGTTTGTTTGCAGCATTAACTAAATCATCCAGCCAAAAGTTTTCTGAAAATATTTTCAACTGTACATATCATTTTTTCAGCTGGTTGATGTACTTGTTTAATGTCATTTGCTGTTGCAGGGTGGCTACTATCGGAATGTTGGGAATGCAGCAATGATGGCATTTGGTGTGTTGGGGTTATTGACAGCAGCTGCATGCATGCATGCCTTGAAGAAAATGGGGAAGCAACCATATCATAATGGGCATAAACAGTGAATGCATACTACCGCTTTGAAAAACTTTGGAAATAGCGAGTGTCTCTCTTTTGTTGATGAAAGCGAGGAGTAAAGACAAAAGACCTTGGATGATGCCTATACATACAGGGTGAAAATTTTTCAGAAAACCAATGTGACTCAACTTTTACTGAGTGTGCAGAAGGAGACTGAAACTGTAGTAGCCTTTGTAAGGACCAAAAGAAAGGCTCAAGGAAGCTTCCCAGTTTAATTTTCTCTTCAAATTTTTACTCCATGAGATTAAGTTAGCTTCTACTTTGAACATTTCAGCCATCAGAAGGTATACAGGGCTAATGATTTTGTACTTGTGGTATGTTGTAGCTTGCATCCTTCTGCTATAAATGCATTTGGTTTTGCCTACGGAGATCTGGCCAGGCCAACCATCCAAGTATCTGAAGCAGAAGACGTGTAGATATGCAAATATTCTTTACACAAGTGCACCTGATTCAGGAGGTGAAAACTAATCTTATAGTTTGGATTTTTAATTATTTTTATGAAGACTCAACAGAAACCTGGTTTGATTCTTTTGTACTTGGGATTGACATTCCAAGACAGTATATCATCTGTTTCAACTGTGAAGTCATTTTGTCCGAGTTTGGGATTGGATAATATTTGCAGTTGTAAAATTGATTGCATATATATACTTCAGTGATAGGATATTTTGCTCTGGATTGAAGCAGAAATATATCGGCATTATTTATCTCATAAGTCAGACTAATGAACCAAGTAATTAACATTTAGTGGTGGCTTTCAAAAGTCTCTCTTGGAATAGAATTAACAAGTGAGACTGAAGGAGTCACTTGGAATATTGACTATGATTCAACAGCCTGCCACTTAATGAATGGATTCATAATCTGCGAGCCCGACATACAAAGTTAGCATCTGATCTTCTCACTTTCCTCCACGTATAGTAAACTCTTCTATTATATCACAGGACAGCTTCCATGGAATGATGTCTGCCAAAGGCCAAAGCATTCATTGAGGAAAAATAAAACTAAGAAAATTATAAAGAACGGACACTTCGCACAAACCTCAGTTAAACAGAATTCTTGGGGATTGACTGATTGTCTACTTTTCTTTAGGTATATATATTGCATGGGCGAGTTTCGAAAATGTAGGCTAAATAGATATGGTTAGATGGCTGGTCTGCATATTTATTTTATTTTAATTTTATAAAATATAATTATTTTAAAAATTATTTTATATGTATTTTACATATATTTTTATCTAATATTATGTTTTTAAATTATAATTTTTTAAATTAAGTTAATTTTTACAATAAAATAAGTATATAAATTTTCTTTTTTATCAAATCAAATAATTATATATTTGCTAATAAAGGATCCTATAAGACTTCTAAGTTAGTTAGAGATGGTTATAAGTATGTCCTCTACTATGCTCTTTTTCTTCCCTGCTGTACCAAAATATAAGTCATTGATTAGATCTTGAGGTTTAAATTTTGCCATGTTTCACACATAATTTTTGTTCATTTACACTCAACCTTTTCCCCTAAAACTGTAGATTCATTGCCATTGTTCCCACTTCCTAGAGTGAGAGCATTTTTAGCTTTGACTTTCACCCTTGTCGTTGGTTCATTGATGTCATTGAATGTCGCTGCTATTCAACTCGCCGTCGTTGTTGCTGAACATCATCGTTGTTGAACTCGCCGTCGATGTTCATCGCCTTTTCCTCTGTCGTCGCCGATTTGTTATTTCTTCGTCAGAGGATTCGGTGAGCATCTAAACGACTTGCTTGAAGGAGGTGATGTCGGCCTGGGCAAAGCGTGGCCGACTACGAGATGCCAGATTCAGATCTGGTGATGGCAATGTTGTCAGGACTGAATCGTCCAATGACTCGAACAAGTGTTGTTCATGATTTGATCAGTTTAACCGATTAAACCATCGATCGAACTAGATAATGCAATAAATAATAAATATTAATTACTTTTATTATATATAAAATATAAACATTATATACACACAATTAAAATTAATGATTCAACATTTTTATCTTTTTTGTTAAACTGAAATAGAGTAGGTTACAAGGATAATACAAAAACATAAATAAAGACAACATAACACATATATAGCTAGATAGATTTTGAAAGAAATAAATTTTGTGCAAATCAAACAAATTTTTTATAAAACAAAATAAATTAAGTGAGTCTTATTGGTGTTGTTATCTTGATGATGTCTTGGGAATATAGCGGTGGTGGTGGTGGTGGTGGTATTTTGTAGATGATGATGATGATGATGATGATGTGTAAAGATGGCGATGGGTTGTTTTTTTATGTGAAATCTATTAAAATTGTCTATTTATTTTTCTTTCCTTACGTTTTGATCCTATTATATAAAGAAAAGGACCTTAATGTAAAAACTAAAACTTTTGGGGATGAAAGTCTATTATTCCCTTTTTTAATGGAAAAAGTGGATGGAAAATGCTAAGGGACTAACGGTGGAACGTTTTGGAAAGTTGAGGGACCAAAACTGAATGAAAAAAAGTATGAAGGGCCAAAAGGGAATGAAAAAAAGATGAGGGACCAAAACAAAACTTTGAAAAAACATGAGGAACTGAAATAGGACTTTGGCCCTTTATAATTTTGTGTTAATAAATGAGAAGATTCTAGAAAAAGTTTTATCTTTTGTCTAGATGATATTTTTTCTTGAACGATATAGAGGCAAACAAGCCACAACACGTCGTCCTTATATAAAATTTAGGATTTCTCTTTCTAGTTTTGTATTAACAAATGAGAAAATTTTAGAAAAAAAAAATTCTTTTGTCTAGATGATGTTTTGTCTTGTAGAATATAAAGCAAGCAAATGAGAGCTCGCCTCTTAACACGCGTCGTCCTTAACATAAACTTTAGGGTTTCTCTCTCTAGCTTTTTGTCAACAAGTGAGAAGATTCTAGAAAACAATAGTTTTATGAGTACTATATAAAGCAGGAAACAATAGGCCGCTCATCCCTTACTTAGCTTGCTGCCTCTAACAAAAAAATTTAGGGTTTTTCTTTCTAGCTTTGTGGGAACAATTTTGCAAACTAGCGATGGAACGATGCGATGAAGATGAAAACGAAGATGATGCAAACGAAGAAATTATGATAAAATATGACATATTGATATCAAATCAATGATGTACCAAATAGTATGTACCTATTTGATAAGGAATGGACAAAGGCAATCTGGTTTGGGTCCTTTTTACAGTGGGGTCCTTGCTCTATGAATCCAGGATGTTTGAGGAATTGGGAGTTTTGTAGTATTGAAGTGTTAAAATCAGGGAGCCATGAAGATTTTGAAGCAAAAAAAAGGTTGATCCCTGTACTACCCTTAGCAATGCAATTAAATTACATCAAGACTTTATTTCTGCTAACTCGGACAATTCACAGATTTCAGATTAAATACACAGGCAATCTCAATCAAATTCTATTAAACATTGGTCTCCATTAAATCTAAGAAGATGTTAATCTTAGATGAAGATGTGACTGATGTCAATCCTTTGGTAGACGACTTCATGATGCAAAAATGCTCATACATGTTCAAAATGCTTCGTTGAAGGATCAAATTTATGTCGCTCTTTTTGATGTTCAATACTCTAAACAAAGTCTTTAATATTCTTTGTACCTTAAAAAGTTCTTGTTCTTGATAATTAGTCACTTTCACTTGAACTCATGAAAAGTCAAAATTTTGGGATTTTGTTTGTATATATGATAAAGAGGAAGAAGAATGAGGCTAACCATCTAGATCTTTTGATCCCAAAACTTAACAAAGAGACAGGAATATTTGATAAATTTGGTTTTAAATTCTTTTCTCTCAAAATATAATTCATTCGAATGAGTTGTCACTCTTTAATTTACAAGCACATGACTGTAAAAAAAAAAAACAAGCAAAAACTACAAATCAACAAAGAGTGGATTAATTCCCAAGCCTTAAGCCCTACCCTAAGGACCCATTTACCCATTAAACTACAATTAACTGTATCTTTTTCTTTTCTTGGACGTCATACCAGAATTCTTCAATCTTGATATTTGGAAAAAAGGATAGGCTGAGATATATGATGGAAAACATTCCATAAAACTAGCAGGTCTATTCTTCTTATTTTCTTATTGTTCTTTCTTACTTTTAGCATCCTATTATTCTGATTTTTGGCATCAATGGAGGCGGGGACTAATTTTTTTCTATAAATATGTATATGTTATCTTGATGTTGTCTTGAGAATTGAGAGTGAGATTCAGTTTTAACTCTCACATTGGGAACAGTGAATCTGCAATTTTGGAGGAAAAGATTGGGTGGAAATGCAAACAAATGTGTGAAACGTGGCAGAATTTAGACATCAAGATCTGATCAAGGGCTTATGATAAGGCAGACCGAATACAAATCCGTTACAAGGGAGATGGTAATTCCTTCCAAGGCCGAAACCACATCCTGTGAATCCAAGGACGTTGTGAAGCTTCCGGAAAGGTATATTTCTATTTATACGTGTTCTGTTTTATGGGTTTCAGAATGTAAATCTTGTCTGTTCTGTTTTGTGGTTTTCAGAATGTAGATCTTGTATGTTCTATTTTTTGTTTATTCTTGTTTTTATTGTAGGATCATGATCTTGAAGGGTTTTAGCGACCTTCTTGACATCCCTGATGGAGAGAGCAACATGTGGGCGCAGGGACGGAGCCAGGAATTGCCGGTAGGGGGGGCCAAGTATTAAAATTAGGAATTGTAGGAGTAGAGGTTCGAACCCATGCTCATTGGGGGAGGGGCAAATACATCATCTCCACTAAGCTAAAAGTTACACTTTAGTTAATTATGGTCACATTTTATATATGTTAGCAAAAATTTGGGGGGGCCATGGCCCCCACTGGCCCCTAGCTCCGTCCCTGTGTGGGCGTGAGTGCTGAGACCCCTTATTGGGTTTTTGGGATTTGATGAACTCATTCTTCTATCTCATAAATCAATACTTGCAATGAAAAGGTTTGTCGACAACTTTCACAAATAACTCCAATATGGTTGAACATGTTACTGAAAGGTACAAGGTCTCTATTTGATGCTTTCTGACATTTTGTTTGTTTGTGTATTATATTGTATGAATTGTCTGTTTGAAGAGTTGGATCTTCTATCTATGTATTCTAGTTGCGTGGGGATCAATGGGTGGTGGTGGCGGAGGTGGTGTGTTGGGTGCAAGCACGGGTAATGCTGATGTTGGTGGAGGAAGATTGGCCTGCGACTAAGGCAATTCTTGTAGTGGCAACATTGATGTTGCCAGTTGAGGGATCACTTGTGGAGCAGGTGGTCCGCGTGCTGGAACAACTGGCAGATTAAGTGGTAGTGGAGGCGACGTTGGGACTGTACTTCTTGTGCGTGCCATTTCTCAGGAAAGAATATATCTCAAGAGAAAGAATGACTTTAGAGGGAACTTTTGGATCAGTAATAGAGGAAAGAGGCCTTTTCTTTCAAAGGTCCCCACGGACGGCGTTAATGATGAAGCTACAAATTCCTGATGTTAGATAGGACGACGTTGTCTAGTAGCTCCAGACATAATGAAGCGAATCTGCCTAAGAAAACGAAGGGGTTGGATCCCTCGTCAGCACTCCAATGGTAAAGTCAACAATGAGCAGTTGAGAGGAAATTGGTATTCACCGAGTAAAGAGTTTGTATAACAACTTAATTATAAGTACCTAAAGAGATAAGGAAACTGTCTACCTTGGAAGCCAAGTCGAGGAGGTTGTTATGAAAGTTGGGATACAATTAGATAAGATAATTCTGTTAGTCCTTATGACCGTTGGAGACCGTTTAAGGGATCACTTAGGAGATATCTTTATGGGAATGTCGTATCATTATTATTAATTTGTTAATTTTAATTTAAAAAAATATTTTTTATTAGGAAAGTATTGGCCCGCGGGCCAGGCCGTTTTTTCTGTGGGTCAACATAGACACATTTAAACTTATAAAGAATTGCCTATTTATGAACGACTTGGCTTGTCCCAGCCCATTCAAATGCTGGCCCGTTACAAGCTTGGTAGAACTCACCCATTTAACATTGCTAATTTGTACCTCTAGTCCTCTGCCTAACAGAGATTGTAAGTTATGCCTTTTGTCCACGAAGTAAAGTTGTTATGATGTGTCTTTGTTGAAATGAATCAACAAGAGAATTACATATTTACATGATAGATTAATGTATATTTCTTCTTGATCAAACTTTCATGCCTCTAAATCCTCTCACATTAAAAGATATAGAAAGAGATAAAAAAAATTGTGAAAAACTGTCAAAGATTAATTTCAATAATTGTATAATAAATTCTTATCCAATTATGTGTTCCTACGTTGCTACTATTTCATTAATCTTATTGTGAAGTCATAAGACTTATATCAACCAGTTTAAGATATTTGATAGAGTTCTCAATTGGTTAGTAATTATTTAGAATATCAGTTAATTGATATGAGTAGAAGGAGAACCTCCACCTAAGAAGAAATAGGAGGAAAATGTACATTTGTTTGATAAGAAAAAGTAATTAAGGAAATCCAGACTTCTCTCCCCATTATAAACTTCACTCTTAGACATCCAAGTGATGAAACACCTGGTAAGCAAAGAGCTTGAAAGCACCAAGTGAATACATGTTTGTCAGTAAAGTAAGGTACATCTCTGTCTCTCACTTTAAGAAGTATGAGATAAACAAGGGTGTGATAATGTGTCATCTCCTTCCTTTGAGCTAATTCTGCCAAGGTCAGTATGATTTCATGATAAAGTAATGGTTCTCAAAATTGGCTTGGCATAAGCCACTTGCCACTCAATTTACACAAGATTGAGAATGTCATGAAGGAATGATATTCATCCTTCTTCCCTCAGAATAGCCTCAGGAAATGGCTTGGTATAAGATTGAAATAAAGGGTTATTCATGTTAAGGCACAAACCTTCAAGCTAGGTAATATTTTGTTAAACTTGGTCTCTCCTATAAGATTAAAAGAAGAGCAATAGTTTTAAAGCACCTAGTGAACCCATTTTTGACAATTATAACCATAACAACCATTCTTCTATGGGCCAGATCATTTTAGTTGTATAAGTTGGTCGCACTTGCATATCATGCAAGCGTATAACATAATACCAACGCTTAGGAACTGTAACTCCACCGTCATGTTGAAACTCCACCGTTTAGGAATTTTCGAATTTCAATTATTTCGCTAATATATTCTTTCTAGTGGCTTAGTCTTGCACAAGTCTAACTCAACTCTTTGTCTTGGTTTGTACTTTGTAATAACGAAACAGAGAAAGTATTCTGCAGATATATAGAGACTACCTTGTTCTAACTTTCTTTATATTCCCTTGATTCTTCCTCGCCTAGTGCCAAAATTGGTGGTTTGAGGCTTACCTTTGCCATATCAATTATTCTTTCACATACTTCTGAACTTGCAAAAGTTGAAAAATACAGAGCACGAGGTTTCCAGGTCAAAAACTGAGGAACACAAGCACAGAGATACAACTTCAGAATCAATGCACAAGAACTACTTCTATAAGATGAAAGATAGGACTACACTACGACCTTCTGACCATTAACTAAAGTATATTGATGAATAAATCAATTCTTCATTAGAAAAGCATGCCTAAGGCCCAACACTTGCATAAGGGAAATAGTAATAGAATTTTTTAAGAGTTCTGCTCTTTGACGTGAACATCTATGAAATCAAATATTAATGTAACCTAATATATTTCGCTGTTTCTGCTAATCGATTTCATATTGAGCAGCATTACTTGTAACATTAGCTTTGAGAGGAAAGGAATCATTGACCGATGACATTTTGATTCTCACTAAGCAAGCATCACGGAATTCCAGGGAAACATTCATTGAAGACGCTTGAAGAACAAATCAAAATCTCGCACCTGAAAAGGAATCGACGTAACAGAATCATCATCGGACTCTCCAGCAGATAGCAAATTGTAATGCTAAACAATAGATCA
The DNA here is from genome assembly GCA_003254925.1 of Chamaecrista fasciculata. Taxonomy (NCBI): domain Eukaryota; kingdom Viridiplantae; phylum Streptophyta; class Magnoliopsida; order Fabales; family Fabaceae; genus Chamaecrista; species Chamaecrista fasciculata. The sequence goes on along the minus strand of QANZ01037291.1, from coordinate 73,538 downwards.
TTCTGCCAATTCTCAGCGGTCGATAACTCAGATAATTTCTAATCAAATAATTGAAGAAACTTATCAAGAAAATCTAGAGCATTATCATCAGAATTTGAAGGAATACCTCAGTTTAAGTGAAGAGACTGAACCCGAAGAAATCCCGCAAGAAAGAAGAAGATGCTATGAAATTGAAGAAGAAAGATCAAGAACGAGGTCAAAATTGTTCGTCCACGAGCGAGCTCCAATTTTCTTTGACGGTTTTCGATTTCTTCATTTGGATTCGTTGATTTGTGAGTTTAGGAAGTTTAGGTTCGCTCTTCTTTCCTCTCAGTCCTTCTCCCGATGAAATGCAATTTTCGATTGTCTATGCGCGCCAGATCAATCAAATGCAGTTTTCAATTTTTGTTTCGGTAACAAATTAAATAGTTTTTATATTAGGCAAAACACCCTTTCTTGCCCCTAACGTTTGCAGTGATTTTCAGTTATGCCCCTAACGTTTCATTTTGTTCAGGCGTGCCCTCAATGTGAAACTAACGTTTCAATTATGCCCCCAATTTTGACTCAATGCCCATGTGGCAATTTTTTTTACTTATGTGTCATTTTTTTGGTCTTACTTGAATATGTGGCATGATGACTGGACATTCCTATTTTTTTTTTCCACCGTGGCATGATGACTGGATTTACATTTTTGAACATAAAAATTGAGTAAACTAGCAAATCAGTCCCTGGATTTACATTTTTCATCATCTTCATTCATTTTAGTCCCAAATCCTCAAAATAAAATTGTAAAGTGTCTCAAAACTCTTCCAAACATTCCAATTTAGTCCTTAAAAATATTAAAAACCCTAAACCCCTAAAACTTTTTTTTTTAATCTTCATCTTCTTAATTTAACATAAATCTCTAATTTTTTTTTAATCCCTAAACCCCCTAAATTTTTTTTATCTTTATCTTCATTTTCATCTTCATCTTCATCTTCTTTTTTCTCCAAAACCACCAATTCATTCTTATTCACTTTTCAGAAATCCCAATTGAAGAAACTTTTACTAATTCCATCATCAGAATGCGGATGAGCTGTAATGCGAAAATTGCAGTATAAGACCTTGTTTGCAATAGATCAAATCTCCTGAATCTCAAGCTAACGCCACTGTAATCCTTGCTAAGTTCTATGGTCATCGGTGACTAAATTATTAAAGTACAAACAAACCCATCATCAGAAAACGCCATGCTAATGCAATTTTGGAATAGAAAACGAACAACCAGATCTGGATTTATAGAAATCTGGATTTGTGAGGCAATTTGTCTTCGAAAATGCAATTTACAGAAATCTTTAGTAAAACAAAATAAAATCCCAAACCCATCATTCGAAAACGCAATCGCTAATGCAATTTCGGAATAGAAAACGAACGACCAGATCTAGATTTACAAAAATATGGATTTATACACCTTAACTGCCTCACATTACACATCATCAGATCTGGATTTTAACGGCGACAAGAAGAAGGTGGCTCGGACATTGATGGTTGGTCGGCGGTGGAGGATGAAGATGATGAATCGATGAAGTTGAGGGTTGGAGATGAAGAAGAGGAGGAGGAATCGATTTAGTCCATGAATCTTTGTTAGGGTTTAGGGTGAAGATGAAATGAATTGATGAAGATGATGATTATGAAGATGAAGAAGATGGATAAAGAAAAAAATTTACGGGATTTAGGAATTAAAAAAAATTAGAGATTTATGTTAAATTGAGAATATGAAGATGAAGTTTAAAAAAAAAATTAATTCTTTTTTGTTAAAAAAAAGATTTAATTTTTAGGGGTTTATGGTTTAAAGGTTTTGGGTTTTGGGGTTTTGGATATTTATAAGGACTGAATTGGAATATTTGGAAGAATTTGGGGACATTTTGCAATTTTATTTTGAGGATTTGGGACTAAAAAGAATGATGATGATGAAAAAGAGGAGGAATAGAGAATAATGGGATAAGAATGGGTGAGGGACCTAATTGCTCAAATTAGATTTTTTAGGATTTATGTTTTTGGGTTTAGGATTTTAGGGTTTAGGTTTTAGTGTTTTTAATACTTTTAAGGACTAAATTGAAATGTTTGGAAGAGTTTCGAGTCACTTTACAATTTTATTTTGAGGATTTGGGACTAAAATGAATGAAGATGATGAAAAATGTAAATCCAGGGACTGATTTGCTAGTTTACTCAATTTTTATGTTCAAAAATGTAAATCCAGTCATCATGCCACGGTGGAAAAAAAAATAGGAATGTCCAGTCATCATGCCACATATTCAAGTAAGACCAAAAAAATGACACATAAGTAAAAAAAATTACCACATGGGCATTGAGTCAAAATTGGGGGCATAATTGAAACGTTAGTTTCACATTGAGGGCACGCCTGAACAAAATGAAACGTTAGGGGCATAACTGAAAATCACTGCAAACGTTAGGGGCACGTAAGGGTGTTTTGCCTTTATATTATTTGAAATATTTGAAAAATATTACTGACACTTTTAATAGTTTCATAACTTTTTGTATTTTTAGATTAAATATAATTTTGACCTACATTTTGCATGTGAAATCAATTACAGTTATCAGGTCGCTTAAGCAAGTGTCGGGGGTTCGATTCCCGCCTTGTGTATACAGCAACCAATTGACCAGCGATAAACCCTTGAATGAAGCTTAGATTCGCGAAAGATTAGTCCGTAGCCCATCGGGCTAGGGGATACCTTGGATAACCACAAAAAAATTGCAGTTATCACTATAATGATGAATTTAGACTTAAAGATATAAAACATATCATTTTGTAAAATATAAAATATATTATGTATCAAACAAAATATATATAATATATTAATCATAAAAATGAAAATTAAATAATATCATACTATTAGAGTAAAACATATTAATATAATTAAAAAATTAATTCAACTGAACTGATCTGATCATCATAATTTTTTATATGAATAAAAATGCCAATCGTCTCTTCAGTAATATAATATAACTAGAGGCTTTGCGTGTCCTAACGGGCACGCAAATATATATGTAAAATAAATGAGGGACTAAATCGTTAACTCAGTAAAAAAGAAGGGATCAAATAATAATTTTCCTCTTATTATTAATTTTGTACTATAGTTTTATAATATGGACAACCAAAAAAAGGTGGAGCCATATAATATAAGATAATGGGTCATATTATAGAAAATTAACTTCTCAAAATATTAATCCGGCCAAATAAATATATATATATTAAATTTAATGATCATACATATATATAAAAGTTTTGAGAATTTATTAAAAATAAGTGAATTCAACCTCGCTCAAGAGAGAGAGTTCAATAACCAATAACAGTTAGCAACAGAAATATGCTTTCATACTATTAGTTAAATTCTGTTTATAAGTTAGTTATATTAAAGTTTCTGTTATTATCAGATTCTGTTAAGCCGTGCCAAGGCTTGTATATTTTGCTCTATAAATACTCATAAGTATCACTTATATAATTCATTCAATAATAATAAATACATTTTCTGATTCTCTGTTGTTTCATTCTTTCTCTTCTTCTCTTCTTTTTCTCTCATTCTTCCCAATTCCCTATAGAGTTGAAGTAAAAATATGAGAAGTATTAGAAAAAATCCAAACTCTTGATATCCCAAAAAAAGAACTCAACCCTTCAAAAAAAAAAAAAAAATCCTTTATCTCTTTAGCTCTTATAAAGTCCAGGACTCCGGGTCCCATAGATATGAAAATATTTTTCTTAAAAGAATAATTACTTCTCATTTTTTAGATGTAAGATATAAATGTAGCATTTTTAAATTGCAGGAAAGTAGAGCATAATTTTCGAAACAAAATAAATAAAATAATTATATAATTTAACCATAGCTTAAAACAGAGAGAATAATTTTGTTGACCAAAAAGAGGGAGAATATTTATCCTGACAAATGCTTAATGTTTTTTTTTTCTCATTTTTACATAAATCAAGTCCGGCTAGTTTCTTTGTAAATAATAGGGTAAATTATACTTTTATACCATGTTCTATGGACCGATTTCAGTTTAGTACCTTATTCTTTCAAAAGTGACACTTTGATACCGTATTCTTTCAAAAGTAACACTTTGGTACCTTGTTCTTTACAACGTTAATATTTTGATATCTTGTCCTTTCAAAATTGACATTTTGGTATCATGTTCTTTACATCATTAACACTTTGGTATCCTAACAAAGATAGAACAAGATAACAAATCATGAAAGAACAGGATACCAAAGTGAAAACGGTCCATAAAACAAGATACCAAAGTATTAATGATGCAAAGAATATAGTACCAAAATGATAACGGTGCAAAGAATATGGTACAAAAGTGTCACTTTTGAAAGAACATAAAACAAAAGTGAAATTGGTCAATAGAATAGGGTACCAAAATATAATTTACCCTAAATAATAAATTGTCTTTTTTTGGTGGAAGCTCGAAAAATAGCTTTCTCTCGAATTAATTAAGATTATAATTAATGAAGAAGGTTGATCATAATAACTCTTAATCGTATCGGTGTAGTAAGCATCATTGATGTTGTTGACTTCGTAGTTATTTCTTACTTTTTTTTTTTGCCCGATTTAGTATTATTGAAAAAGAGACTATACGTGAAATGCCTATTTGATTTTAGTCAGATTAGGTCAAGGATGTTGGATATAAATCATTGTTTAATTATTGGCGTTTGTCCCATAATAGCAGTCTTAGAATTTCAACGACTACGTGGAACAATTATTGCAGGAGACAAAAAATAAAATAAAATATTTTCATAATCCAATTACATGGAGCCAGATATTGGCAAACAGGTAGCAAAGTTGGCACCAAATTAAGTATGGGAGTTAATTAATAACCTTTCTGTTCGACCTACCCAGACTATGATTGATATTTAAAAAGTGAGTGAGAGCAATATGGTTTCATGAAGCCCATCTTATTAATGCACATCCATGTGCGATGCAGAATGTAGTTGAAAATATTATGATGGCAAGTAGGAGGTAATTATGAGTAGAATATGTAGGTAAAATCTTGTAGTTTTATTTTCAATTTCAAACAAACGAATAATTAATGAAATTAATCTCTTTTTAATCTTTTCAATTTTAAAAAATTTTATATTATAGACTTTAAAACCAGCTTATAATTATTTACATTAACTTTATATATATATATATATATTTTAAAAAAAAAACTTACAAGTGATAAATATGAATCATCAAATTATAAACATATAAATGACATAAAGCTAATGGATATGGATAAATCATAAGCTCACAACCCTATGTGCATTTGTTACGCATATATATAGTTGCTAGGCACTATCAGATGGAGGATTATTCACGCTCCATTTAGGATAGTTGTACACATTCGGCTAGCCTTTTTAGGGTAGTTTACCTTTATGCCCTTGTTGCAACTTGCACACTACAAAAAATTGGGTTTATGGTGGCAAAAATTTTAGTCACTGAAACTCAAATTTTCGACACCGAATGGCTTCGGTGGAAAAAATATTTTGACACCCAATTTGTGGCGATAATGGCGCCACCGAATCTCTCTTTTGGTGGCAAAATTATCCGCCACCAAAAGTATAAAATATTGCCATGGAAAATTAGGTAATTAGCCATTCAAGGCGTCAATTGATGGCGAATAATTTGCCACCAAACCTATTAGTGACAAACTTATATTTCTCCATAGATGGGTTTCATGGGAAAGTTTAATTTTTCCATTGAAGTTATGGGTGACAAAACCAATTTTTCCACTGGTTTTTTGGTGTCAAAATGAGTTTCGTCACCAATATTTTTTGTGGCAAATCGTATTTCGCCACCAACGTTCTACTTTTTAAAAAGATTTTGCCGGTAAAGAAAATAAATAATGCTATACTGCTATATGTCATTAGCCATTCAATGGCAAATTTAATTTACTAGTTATTGATATTTTTTTCCTATTTTATATTTCAGATATCTTGTCTTAACTTAATATTTCCAAATAACTACATATAGCAAAAATATTAGCCCAAACCAATTTTCATACAATTCAAAGTGCATTACAAATTTAAAAACAAGTTAAGTAGTATATTAAAACAAAACTCTAAAGATAAACTTTAACATTCTAATTGAAGTAGAAAACAAAGTTGAGTTTCATAAACACATTATAGCATAAATAAAACTCTGATCCTTAGCATCTTAATTTTCTACTTGGCTTGTTTGCCACTAGTATATTCGGCATTAGTATGAAATTGGCCCTTCAAAAAAAATTGAAAAAGTCACAAGTCACAACCTTACATGATGAAAAAAAAACTAATTTCCTATTCAATATTGAACTTAAGTTTAAATTTTTACAGAAAGTGTTACTGAATGATCGATACCGATAGAAAAAAAAACAAATATGTATATAAAAGTCCCAAAATTTAGTTCTAAGGTAACACAGTTATTAGGAGTTAATTTTGCAAGGTTAAGCACTTGAAAGGCAACATATATAAATTCTCATTAAAGATATCATAACAGGAAATCAACAACAAATTAAATAGACTGAATTTATTTAATTATATTATTGTGTGAGGGTTCTAACTAATTACTAATGTAATGGTGTAATTAATTTTCATGGTCCCAGACTTGAATTGTCAAATGAAAGAATTTCTTGCCTATTTTTTAAACAAATAAGAGAACAAGAAAAGAGCAAGCAACCATTAGAAGGTTTGGCCATATGTGAAAACCCAGAATCAAAAAGCAAGTCAGAGATGTGAAAATATCCTACAGAAGGTTTGGTCAGTGCTTCAGGGTATCTTGCTAGCTAGTTGCTTATGCAGAGTGTTTCTGTTCTTTTTTTTTTTTTT